>APFE030719608.1:0-20712 GCA_000404065.3 Pinus taeda
GAGGTGCTGCTATTCTCCCATAATTCTTAAAAAACTTGTGATAATACCCCGTCAACCCAAGAAATCCTTGTAGATGCTTTATGGATGTGGGGATTTTCCATTCCTTAATGGCTTTAATTTTGCTAGGGTCTACCTTAACTCCTTCATGAGATACAATATGACCCAGATATTCCACCTCTTGTACTCCAAAGAAACATTTGGATCTTTTTTGCATATAATTGTTTCTCCTCCAATAGTTGTTGTAGCACCTTGTCAACATGTTCAACATGATCCTTCCAAGACTTGCTATAGATTAGTATATCATCAAAATACTAACACAAATTTTCTAAGGAATGGTTTGAAAATTGAATTCATCAAACCTTGAAATGTTGAAGGTGCATTGGTAAGGCCAAAAGGCATGACCAAAAATTCATAATGTCCCTCATGAGTTCCAAATGTTGTTTTCGGAATGTCTTCAATCTTCATTCCGATTTAATGATATCCTGAACAAAGATCCAACTTGGTGAAGTAAATTGATCCATGCAATTCATCCAGTAATTCATCAATGACAAGAATGGGAAAATTATCTTTAATAGTGAGCTTGTTGAGCTCCCTATAATCCGGACACACGCGCCATGATCTATCCTTCTTGTGCACCAATACTACTAGAGTAGAGAAAGAACTTTGACTCGGTTGAATTATACCAGCCTCTAGCATTTCTGCAACCATACGTTCAATTTCACTCTTTTGGGCATAGGGATATCTATATGGCTTGATGTTTGGAGGAACACTTCCTGGAATCAGATGAATAGAATTATCATGATCATGATCATGAATAGGTGGGAGACCTTTGGAAGTCTCAAATACCTTGGAATGATTGTCCAATACTTTTTGGAGATCTGGAGAAATAGATGATTCCAATTTGGAAACATCTAGTGAACATAATTGTGCAATTACACCTCTTTGTTCCTTTTTCAGAAGCTTTGTCATACCGTTAGATCTGATTATCTTTCCCGATTTCCCTACAATACCCCTTAATTCAACTTCCTTTCCTTCCACAAAAAATTTCATGAAAGGTTCTTGAAAATTAAAAGCTATTGTAGCCAAGGATTGTAGCTATTGGACTTCTAGTACAACATCAACACCTCCCATTGGAATGGAAAGCATTGGGCTAGTCAATACATATTCTCCCATGGATAGCTTGATATTATGGCACTTTCTAGAGAAATTTATTGCTCCTCCATTTTCAACCATCACTTGACACTATGGTGTTGGATATAAGAAGAAATTCAATTCTTTTGCTACCTTACAATGAATAAAATTATGGGTGCTTCCTAAATCAATCAACATTATTACCTTTTTCTTCTTGATTTGTCCTTCTATCTTAATTGTTTGAGGAGTGGTAATTCCCACCAATGCATTACAAGATATGGTCAGATTCATTTCTTCTTTATCTGGCTTTGTCCCTGGAGTATATCCTCTTCTTTTGACCTTTCTTGCTACTTTTCGTCTTCCTCTTCACAATCTATGTAGAATAATTTCTTCTCAGCACACTTATGACCTTTAGTGTATTTGCTATCACAACTATAACAAAGCCCTTTTATTGTTTTTTCTTCTGATTGTTGTTGTGTCAACCTTATAGGTTGTGGAAGACTAGGGGCAACAACACTTCCATATTTATAGTTGTGAGTGGTATGCTTCCTGGTTGCCATAATTTTGCTTTCCATTTTTCTTGCTAACCTGAATGCCTTCTCTAATGAATCAGGTTCCCAAAGGCGAACATCATGTTGGATATTATCCTTTAAAGAGCCTATGAACACATCAATCCTATGCTGCTCTGGAATATTTTTTACCATTATGTTCAATTTTTGGAACTCCTCAATGTGCTTCATTATTGAACCCTTTTGTTTGAGACTTATCAATTAGATAAAAAAAGTGTTGCTTTTTGTATCCTCATAATGTGCTATCAATTCTTCCGTAAAAATTTCCCAAGTGATAACTTGTTTACGAGATCAAAGCCATTGATACCATAAAAACTGATTTGGTTCCAAATATAAAGTTGCAATACTTACCTTTTGTGTGTTTTGCACATTATTGAGATCAAAAAATTGCTCCATCTGTAATATCCATGTTGCGGTATCCTTGCCATCAAACTTCCTCATATTGATTTTTGGAATATGGTGGGTCTTCGATCCAACATTAGAGTCTATAAAATCATGATTAACATTTCTTTTGTTCTCATCATGAGTTTCCTTTACTATCCTTTCACCATTAGTAAGCATTTCTTGTAGAAACTTTGCTAAATCTATCTTCAAATCTGTCTTCAAATCTTCCATGCCTGTCTTCAAATCTTCTATGTTTGTCTTCAAATCTATCTTCAAATCATCCTTCTTAGCTTCCATGTCAATCATCTTAGATTCTACGCCTTTATTTAAACAGTCCATCTTAGCTTCTACGCCTTTCTTTAAACCATCCATCTTAGCTTGTACATCTTTCTTTAAACCATCCATCTTAGATTATGTTCCTTTTTGTGCAAGGGATAGTTGTTTCACTTGGTCTTGTAATTTCGATATATCATGTTGCATTTCTTCCTCTTCTTCATGAGTCATGCTAGAGATTTCAGGTTCCTTACTAGGTGTTTGCATTTTCTTTCCTCGGGGCATCAATTACCGATAATAATGCTCTACTATTCCCTTTGAATTCCTTCAAAATAAATTTCAAACCAATCTTACGCAAAAATTTAAAAGAATCTACACACCTTTTTTCACTTTGTAGGAGCTCGATATTGCCTCTGATGTATCTCTGTACATTCAAATCATCCAGTTCTAAAATTGTGACCTACAGTAGCCCTCTATGTTCTATTCCCAATGCCACCAGTGTGATCCAAATTGGATTCTCCAAGGAAGAGTTATGCGAGATCTCCCACAGTGACCTGATTATAGACTAGTTCAGTAGAGTGAACTTTTATGATGTGCCATGAATCATTGTTTCGACATTTGGCTCTGGAAAATATATAAAAGAAACTACAATCCATCCTCTTTCTAGTCCTTCTCACATAATTTCAATCTGATACTCAGAGATAAAGTTATGACGATTTTCCCTAGGTTGCCTGTTTGGAATGTAATTCAGGAGTCTGCACAAAGACCAACTTCCTCAAATCATATCTCCGCAAATATAGCGTGAAAATCTCTGAAATTTAGACCCGAGCTTCAGCGCGATGTCTTCTCAAATGGTTTTTTTTTTTAGCTTCTGGAATGTCGCAGAAAAAAAAAAAAGTTATAGCGAAAATTCCACGATGACCTGTTTGGAGCAGTGAAACCCTAGAATCCAAAGCTCTGATACCAAATGTTATGAAACCAGCTCAAGAAAAAGATAGAGAAGATAGATCAATGCCTTAAAATTCAGGCTCTTCGAAGGGGCAACCTCTTTTACATTACATAAATGAACAATTCTTGGATGATACAAATGACAAAACCTCCTTTCTATATATAGGAGTCCAAGGAGTCACAATATAACCCAGTCGACCTAACAATAATAATATAAAGCCACAAAAATAACAATAGAGGGATTCGATGGGGCACAATAATAACAATATGGGGATAATAGGGGCACAACAATATTAATAAGGGGTAAAATTACAATAGTAATGGGGTAATCACTAGTATTATAGGGACCCAAAAGATTCCATCAGCAGGTACACAAGCAGTGCAAAAATGCTTGGCACGATCGACATATTAAGTTGCGCACCTTCAAGGTAAACAATTTGGTGTTACTATATGATAGTAAGTTTGATAAATTCCCAAGAAAATTTAGAATGCATTGGCTAGGACCATATGTTGTTAAGGAGGTCAAAAATGGAGGCACAGTGCAGCTGGTAAATCTAAATAAGAACCTTTCCCAGGCAAAGTGAATGGCAGTCGATTGAAGCCATACATGGGTGGCCCGATTATTTGACTAGTCGATAGAAGCACAGTCATTGTGCCCTAGGGAGCTGAAAGAAGCTGCGAGACTATAAACAGATGCAAGGGACGCAAGAGAAGATACAAGGGAGTAGTTCTAACACCACGGTCTCAGAACAACATGCATAGGAGATACAACAGGCAGCCACCCAATGCACTGTCGAGCTTGCAACAGTCCAAGCAGAGTCGAGAGGTCTCTGTGTGAAGATCTCTACACCGACAAAGTGACTCGAGGGTGAGTCACGATGTTTGTGTTGAGGGCCTGTTGGGTGTGGGATCCCCCCAAGGCAAGTTTTGGGGCTTAAAGCCCAAGTTTTGACTAAGTCTGATGTAAAGACTCCACGATTTGGGGGCACGGAGCACGAAGTTGTAATTGAGTCATAGGGTTGTCCACCCTTAATTTTGTAAATATAATGTCAGCTTGAGAGTTTTACCCATGGTTGCAGACGATGGGATTGTATAAATAGAGCGAGGCTCTAAGTGTAAAGAGAGGGAATCAATCCATGGAAGATCTAATGAGGAAGCATTGAGTCTAAGTGTAGAGTCATGTCTTTGGTTCATAGAGTAGGAGAAGGCTCTGCAATTGAGTGCGCAGAGGCCTAGTAGTCCACAGCTGAGTGCGCAGGGCAGGTTGAGTTTGTAACCGATTGAAGCATTACTAAAGAGAAGTTTTACAATATTTTTGTGTATCTTTTCCTATTTTATGCATTGAAGTATATTGGGTATAAATTGCAAGTTTATTGTTTCTTTGTTGCGCGAACTTATATGAATGTGTTGAATAAGTGAATATAATATAAGGTATTTGTTTACGTGAAGATAACTAACTATTATAAGAAGATAAGTAAGATTTGCGGTGTCACTTGGGGAAATAACATTGATCGTTGCTTTAGCAGTGTGAAGCTCCTCAACCCCTAGTTAGGGTTGCGTGGAGGCCACACGGGTCAGGAAAGTGCATGAAGTGACCTACACAAAGGTATTCAAAGTTGGACTAAATCAACCCCTCAGACATCTCAAGGGTACAGAAAGTTGGTTCCAACATCCCCCCGTACTGCTTTGGGTGAGACCTCAATCCACACTTTGCAGGCTGTTGCCGAAAGGGCTAGTAGTACAAGGATTTGTTTGGCTAAATAACTCCGAACCTAGGCCAGGCCCCATCAAGCCAACATTTCCTCATGTCTATATATATATATATATATATATATATAATATATATATATATCTATATATATATATATATATATATATATATATATATATATAATAATATATATATATATATATAATATATATATAAGATAATATATATATATATATGTATGTATATGTATATAATATGTATATATGTATATGTATGTTATGTATGTATGTATATATATATATATATATATATGTATATATATGTATGTATATGTATATATATGTATATATGTATATGTATGTATGTATGTATGTATGTATGTATATTTTATTTTCCTATGATAGTTACATAAATTCTCGACCTTAATGGGTATTGGTTATTTTATTTTATTCTTGCTATGTATATTATGTCATGAATGTAGTTATATGTTTCTTTATTTACAACCATTATACAACATCTTTCCTATTATAAGAGATAAATATGTTACATTACTCAGTATAATCTTTTAACATTTTTATGCTTTTATATATGTGTGTGTGTGTTCTTCTTCTTATTGTCTAGCCATGACATCAATGGTACATGTAACCAAGAACTGTTATTAGTCTATGTTTCCTAGTTTACACAACTCAAGACCAACCCTATAAGAAAGACCCTGATGGTTATTCCATCCAGAGTCTCTCAAGGGTTTC
This sequence comes from Pinus taeda, assembly GCA_000404065.3. Classification (NCBI taxonomy): domain Eukaryota; kingdom Viridiplantae; phylum Streptophyta; class Pinopsida; order Pinales; family Pinaceae; genus Pinus; species Pinus taeda. Next base: position 5,766 of record APFE030719608.1, read on the forward strand.
GATCTGAATTCAAACCCGAACTCCACATTGTAATATTTATTATTTTATTATGTTATCACGTGATTAATTTATACATGCTATATTCTTTGTTGGAGACATTTTCAACCATTAATCAAAACTCAACTAAATATTTCTTTAACTATATCCATCTATCCTTTTACACAGGTCTCTACATTTTCAAATCTTGACCCTTAGTTTCCAATTCTTAACATAAACATTTTTCCTTTCATAGAAGATATAATAGTTCTAATTATTTAATATAAGTCTATAGTACAAATTTTTCTTACCTGAACCTGTCTCCTGACATCCTGCAATCAATATCAGTGTCACAACATTCATTTTAGTTATATTATCAACACATATGAATAATCATAGAAATTCACTTACCTCTAAGGAGGATTACTTGTCTACTAATTATTTCTTAATTATGCTAGAGGCTTCCAGTTTCCTCCAAACCATGAACTGTCCTCTACAAGCAGTTCCCCTCGAACTCTTCCTCAAATTGTCAGGTAAACCAATAGGATTTTGGAGATGTCTCCTCTTTTCCCTATGTAGTGTTCTACAAGTTATTGGGTTTACCAGTCTTTCTCTCCCAACAGGTATTATCTTTCTCTCCCACAATATCTATTCCAGAATCACCACAAGGTATTTATTTCCCACCCTGTCTCTATTCAGGTGGTATGTCTTCTCATACCACCTATTATGTATTATGTTGTATCCATTTTCATTTCATGCTAGAATAAGTATTTTTTTCAATGCAAAGATCATCTTCCAGTATCTAGGATGCGCTGCATATGGCCTTTTATGACTTTCATCCAAAATTAGTCTTTTGATTTCTTCATCATTTGGAATGTACAATTTGTTCTTATATATCAGCAGTCCTTCCTTGTTTATTTCAATTATGGCTACTCTTTTGTGCTATTTTCCCTTTTTAATTTGTTCAAAGTCAGATTATAACCTTGATCTTTTGAAGCTGCCATTTTTATTCTTTCCACACAAAAAAATCACTTTTACTTACTAATATTGCATATATGTGTTTAAGGTTGTGTCCCAATGTGTTCGCTACCTTATTCACTTTCCCTTTCATATTCTTGATCTCAAACTCATATTCAGTTAAAAAGGACATGCATCGAGCTTGTCTTGCATTCATTTATGGTTGGCTAAAAAAGTATTTTAAACTTATGTGTTTGATGACCAGAATAAATTTTCTTCCAATTAAGTAATGCCTCCACATTCTTAACTTATGGATAACTGCTTTTAATTCCAAATCATACACTGGATAGTTCTTTTTGTGCTCTTTCAACTTTCAGGACTCGTAGGATATTATGTGTCGCTCTTCCATAATAACTCCCCCAAGGACTTCCAAACAAGCATTCATGCACACCACAAACTCATTATCTGGATCAATTGTCTTCAATATAGGGGCCACTATCAAAAGTTGCTTTAACTTTTCAAAATTGTCTTGGAAGTTTTGTGTCCCAGAAAAATTTACACCTCTTTTTTGCAATGAGGTTATGAGATGTGTTATTTTAGAAAACCCTTCAATAAACATGTGATAGTATCTGGTGAGTCCCATAGGACTTGCTGTAATGGCTACAACCACCCTCTAAAATTTTAGCTCACATTCAAATTTCGGAGCCTACCTTGCATCCTGCGATTGATCATTCCTTGGTCACTTGTTGGTAAGTTGATGATCTCAAGCTCCCCTCCCTGATCTTAATAGTTGTTCATGTTCTCATCTTTATGCAGCATGTGTCATCTTTGGGCATAGGGATTGTTGTTTGTCATGTAAAGGGAATGTTGTTTTGCTTCAAGGGAAAACTTATGTGTATGAGTTGTTTTCATTACATAGACATGTTTCACACTCACTTCACACACTCTTGTCACGAAGTTTGTTGCATCAAGAAGAGTATGTTTTATAAATTCTAGATGGTCTACGTTGTATCACTAATTGTTCATGTGTGATCATAGTCAAGTCCTATCATTGTTTACATATGTTCCCTGAAGTAGCACAACCAATTTCCCAAGCAACCTAGCCTCATCCAACTTCCCAGAACTGTGCACTTTTCTTCTGCAACCCTCAAGCTTTTCCCTTTCTTGCTAGAACTGCACAGTGCATAGTGACCCCACCCTCCCTTGTCATCCAAAATTGCGCATTGGTTTCCTCCAGTGTCCTTCCCTCAACCAAAACCCATTGTCATCAGAAATTGTGCAGTATTGCCTCTCAGCTGCTTAGTCAGCCTTGCAACTTCAAACTGTGTAGATGTGTCATCTCAGAACCCATCCTGCAGTAGCGCCTTACATCCAGAAACTGTGTAGTATTGCCTCTCACATTCCCAAGCTATACCACACTCAGAAACTACACAGAGGATTCCTCTAAGGACTCCATCCCATAACAGTGTCATGTGCCTCAAAACTAGGCAGTATTGTCCAAGTTGTCATGTCTATCTTACCTGTAGAAACTGCGCAGATGGACTTCCCAGGGTCTCATTACGGTAACAGTCACTGCCCCCTGAAATTGCTTTGATCTATCTTTCAGTGACTATAGGAAAAGATGACAAGATAAGATCAGTCCCAAGGAGTTAAGGAGAAGTACCAAGAGACTAAGCGTTGGAAAAAGATTAGGACTGCTTGTCATTGTCATATCATCCTGTCTTGAGTAACATGCATGTGTGCAAATACAAAAGTCATTTCATGTGTGTCCTCTAGATGACTTGGTTCTTTTTTTCTTGTTTGACTAACTGTCCTCTTGCGCGTGTTGATTGCTATGTCATGCTTGTGACCTTGTTCTAGTGATATCAATGGTTTACCTTTGTGTGCATGAGTTGTTATGACTATGTAAACACCCATCGTACTCACACACAAAGTTGTAGACACTGTCATGAAAGTGTTGTCACGACCATTCAATGACCCATCTTAAGTGTCGCACTTGTTTCTCTCACCTTTAGATGGTTTCATTGAGCACATGTTGTCTTGTTGGTTTGAGGTGTCTTGTCCTTGAGTCATTCTATGTGTGTGTTCACAATGTCGTATATGCACGAGTTTTCTCACTCACACACTTAACCATTTTTCCCAAAAATCTATCGACCGGACAACCTTCTATCAACGGACCTCCACTAAGCTATACTACATAGTCTCAGCCCTCAGAGACCTTGAATTTTTGCCCAAAATTGTGCAGATCTTGAGGTTGTCCTCCTGGGCAGCATGTACTGCACAATTCTAGAAATGAGCCAGTTGAATGTCTCCCAAAACTCTACATAAATTGTCCAAGAAGCAATTCTAGTATATGCTTCTTGCAAGGCCATCCACCAAGCCTCCCTCTGGTCAACCGAAAGATCTAACTTGAATTGTAACTCAGGGCTGCACTCATACCCAAAATTGCATAGTAGTTGTCCAGCCTGCCTACCTACACTGCCTGTAGAAACTACGCAGACATGAGGGACAGGCCTTTGTTGCTTGTCATTATACTATCCTAGGAAATTGCGTAGTTTTTCCAGGAAGTCCCCATGTTGGCTTGCTCTGCTCTCCTGCTAAAAACTGTGTAGTTTTTACTGCCAGTGCTTCTTGCTGCCAACACTGCTTCCCCAGAAAAACTATGCAATTCTACCTCCCAGCTAAGCCCTCTCCCGCTGATGTCATTGTCGTCCCGGAATACTCAAATCAACCTCCTAGTGACCTCTACGCAATTTTTGCCAAGAGTGCCTTGGAGTCCTGCATCTTGGCCTAATTTGTGCTCTGCATAGTCTCAGTACCTTGTCCTCCCTCCTGGTCACTAGTGGGCTTCCATTTTGTCCATATTTCTATGTTTTTTTTCTAAATAACTCTATGCATGTATTAAGCATTTATAGTCATTATTATTCTTTCTACGCATTATTGAGTCATTATTTAGAGGAATTTAGAGTTAACAGTTGTTGATCTATGCAATCTTCTTGTTTTGTTAGATTAAAGGGTATTCAATGTAAAAATGTCATTAATAATAAGCTCTTGTGGCAGGTGCCAGCAATTCCTCCACTAGTTATTCCTGCACTAGCTATTCCTGTACTAGCAATATAGATATACTATGTTGTTGGCTTTGATTATTGAGGGTGCTCACTACCTGGTTGTTTAGCAAAGAAAGTATGCATGTTCTTATAAAGTTGTAGTAACAGGGAAAGAGTAGAGCACACTTACTACCACCATCATCTTTCTCAACATAACTATCACATTTAGCTAATTGCATTGAAGGATTTTCATCATAGTGTAAAAGGAGTAATGTATTACAACTGTCTCATTTGTTTTAAGTTCTGTGGATGTAAGTGAACAAAGCTTAATGCATAAGAATGGGCTCTTGATAGTATAATTTTGTTGTGTGAGGCTTCTAGAATGGAGAAGAGGTACTCAAAAGAACATAAAGGCAATGAAGATGGTTCATCATCAAAGTTAAGGGCAATACAAACAAAATGTTCACTCCATGATGATTACATCGCAATACTTGAAACACACTAGGTACTATACACACGCATCGTGTGGGTGCTGGACTTAAAACTTGTCGTTCTTGGTGTTTGTCACATGATGAGAAAAGAGTGTAAACGTATGCTACATTATCACGCTGCCATCATTTTCTTCCTGCCTGAAGAATCTATCCCATTGTAGAAGCGTTGCTATCATTTTCACGGTCCTATATAAATGCTGCATAAGGAAACTGCACCACTCGATGATTATGGAAACCATTCACTACATTGATTGGAGATGTTCCCGAGATTAGACTAAAGAAGAACACGATGAGATTATGAAGATTGTTGTGTGAATGGTATCTCAATGTCAGACATCGTAAGGGGCATAGCTATTAGCAATTATAACACTTATGGTTATATTATCTCCCGAACTTAGCCAAGTTATATTTTCTTGTTTTGGGATGAAAATTTGTTTTAAAAAAACATGCTAAAATCATAAGCATGGATCTAATTAAGGAGGGGCAGGGCTGTTGCTATTAAAGAGAGGATTGCACACTCAGAAGATTAGCAATCGAACTCACCGGAGACCTCAAATTCGGATCGAATGTTGTACTTTGCAGATTGCAGAAAATGGAATTCAATCTTGCTATGAAGGAAAGGAATATCTGCACCTTCAGTGGGATGATCCTTGGAGGGGACCAATGGAACCAGTGCTCAATTGCTTTATGAATTTGTAACATCAGTTTTGCAATGAATTTCCTTGGCATTTAATTTTTAATTATGTTTTCTAATCTGAAATGATTTCATTTAGCATTAGATTCTGAGTTTTTTTTCATAATGTTTAAGTTTGTGATTTAAATTACTGCAAGGGAAACAAGTGGGTGGTTGGGCCCACGAGCCAATACATTGCCCCAAACCCCTTAACTTTCTTTTATTTCATTTTAGTTTGCTGGTGTAAATGTGATTTTAAATAATTCTACAATTTCATTTCATAGCATTTCTTTTCAGTCATTTAACTTTCAACTTCAATCCATAAATTCTTTGTTGTTGTTCTAATTATTTAAGATTAATATTAATTGTTTTTTCTTGGATATATTTCTATCAAGGCTGAACATAAGTAAATAGAGAATGTTTTAACCGCGTCTCTTATTCGTTATTACAAGATTCCCTGGTCTCATTGTTGCATAATAAAGTTTATTTTCAGAATGCAGTGATGAAGGAAACAACTACTGGGTAAAGAGTTCTAGTTAATTTAAATTAACTACCTCAAGATCATTATTTTAATTATAAAACTGATTCCTCCACTTTGAAAGAAAAACATGTATTCCTGCACTTTGAAAGAAAAACATGTATTCCTACACTTTGAAAGAAAAACATTTATTCCTACATTTCGAAATAAAAACATTTATTCTTGCACTCTTAATAACCAAATTCTAGGACCAGCATAAGGAAATATTGTGAAGCTTGTTGGTAAAGAGTTCACATAATTCTTCATTATAATTAAATGTTACACATATTATACAAATTATTTTGAGGAAGCGTTTAATAAGATCAGGATAACAAACTCGAATTATATATTTATTTCATTGGTTCTTATGGCGTATTTTCCTTACAGCTTTAAGAGGAGTAGTGCATGATTATCTTGATTCTTTTTAAAGCATTCAGTTATTTCCATAGCTGAGTTGGAATGAAGTTGCCTTGTGATTTCTATTTTAATTTCATGCTTCTCATCTTTGCAACATCATCGTAATTTTTAAGAGGTTTTGCATCCTTTATTTCTTGAATCGCATTCTTTATTTCCTGAATGGTTTTCTTGTTTGAATGGGGCCTACATTCTCTTGTCCCCTAGACAACTGAGGAAGACTTTCTGCAGGAGTCAACTCAGTCCAAGAGAGGAGCCATAAGTAGATTCTTGGAGTTTGTTTACTTTTATTTAAAGAGTCTTGTTCTTTTTTCCTAAATGATTCCCTTTTGAATTTCTTGCAAGAGCTTGGTTTTTATTTGACAGATCCCTGAGGTCATATTCTGCCACATATTGTGCTACGCCTCTAATTTTACTTATTTGGATTGACAAATTAAATGTTGGTGTAAATCTTGCATTTATACCACCCAACATTTTGGCACCATTGTCGAGGAGGCGTTGTAGGATAACACCTCAACGATTTGTCATGATTTTCATTTTCCTTCACAATTGAATTTCTAGATTAATGAGATTCCCCTTGCTTACTGAAGCATACTGGACAACATTCCCAGAGAGATCTCAAGCCAAGGTTTCCTTTACTGCAAAGTGTGATGCCTAATTTGTTTCTCTTACTGCAATTTAGTTTTTATGAGTAATTTTTCTTTCTGCAAAGTCTGATGCTTGATTTACTACAATTGAGATTTTTATGAGCAATTTATTTTACTGCAAAGTGTGTTACTTTTTTCCTGCAACAGAAGTTATTTAATGTCTACAAGTATGATTTCCTGCAATTAATCTTTCGATTTTTTGAGGTGCTAAAAGAACCCCCCGCTCTCAATCCAGGTGATGACAAGACTTTCCAGCTAGCAAGAAAATGTCAGAAAGTGTGACGTTATTTAAAGAACTATCTCAAATTATGGCAGAAGCTGGGGTCTCTGCTTCACAGAAATAACACATCTTGGCATCAGTTAGAAATCGGTCTATTCCTCTGGAAGAAGAAGATAATGAAGAACTAGAATATCTTCCTAGGGAGACTGAGAAGCTTTGGATCATGTTGGATGAGGAGAAGCCATCAGAAGTAGAGATTGAAGAAAACCAACCTGATCTAGCCTGCATTTTAGAGGATGAACAAAGAAAATTGGAGGATTTGCATGATGCACCAGATGTTGCCCATGAATTAAATAACCAAGAGTATATGGGTCCCATAGAATATTGGTTTCAGATGACTGTCAATATCCATCCATCCCCTATCATTCAAAAATTTGTAGCATCACATCAGTTAATGCAGATGGTACCTCATGTTCTGGTATTTTCTCGCATATACTTTCTAAATTTGAACATGAATATTATTATCCTCTTGTTGTCCACTTGGTTGCATTGGAAGTCCTCCTATACTTAAAAGAGAGTCTTCCACTTCTTAGGGTAGAGTAGGGTAGAAGAATAAAGAAATGCTATGAATAAAGTTGTTACAACAATGCAATTCGGGTTTTGACTCTCAAAGCATAGCCACTGAAATTGCTTTTGATTCACATTGGTTGTTAACACACACATTTGTGACAAATCTTATTGAGTATGATTCACTCTAATACATCTTTATTTTTCAAAAGTAACCATGGTTAACCACTCTAGTGAAGTTGTCATCTAAGATATATATTTACAGTTTCCATTAGAAGGTACTATTGGAGAGCCCCTTATGGTGGACCACTCTTGTAAAGATCGTAATAAGCTATTCATGAGAAAACTACTATTATTAACTTAAAGAATCTTTTAGTCATTATCTGGGATATTTTTAATAAGTTTTTAGGGTAGAGGAACTAGCCAGTAATGATTAGTCATTAAAAACTTTTCACGCCATCCCGTTCTCTTAAGGAGTAGATCTTCCTCCCTACTTATTAAGTAACCTTTGAAGTTAACTACAATTAGAATTTATAAAATATTTAGGGGAGGATAGGAGGTCTTGTGATGAGCTGACCTACCACGATCATGGGACCTAACATGCATGACATTACTGTGCTAGTCACCAAGCCAGAGTAATGGCTTTTAGCTGAAATGCTAGAAAGCAGGAGGTCTCAGCACGAGTCGGCCTATTCATCCATGTTACTTCTTGTGAGTGGCATGACATCAACTAGTTACCAAGCTAGTACAGTGGCCTTCATCTAAAAGTAAAATAAGATAACTCTGAATCTATATCTAGTAAGTGGGACACAGGCATTTCACCAAGTTAAAATACATTCCTACCGAGGCTATATACGCCTGCAGGAAGAAGGGTTGTGTCTATGGTATTATAGTTAATTACATACTAATATTTACTTGGTTATCCTTCTCTTTCGTTGAAACTCATCATTTTAATTCTTGGAGAATGGTTTTAAGGTGATTTGAACATGACATTTTGAGTTCTATTTTTAAAAAATCAGGAATCTTTAATGATGTGGTACCCTTAGTGAAGGTAATTCTTTGTACTTGATTAAGAAGAAACTTAGTTTTGCATCTAGATGACAAAAAAATTTAGAGTGTTTGTTGATTGGTCCAAGGAGATGTCATCTTGTTCTATTTTTTATTTCCCTTTTCCGGTATCATCACTCCAATTCTTTATGGTATTTAGAGTGATGAATTGCCCATCGATGATTATTCATGAGGTGTTGATGGAAAACAATGTGTGTTGATTGTGGTTGCCTCTAAATAATCACTACATAACCTAGGTACAGGATCATTATAGTAGGTGCATGAATCTTGTGGTAGTCTTCTTGAAATTGCACCTTTTCAACAAAAAAATATTTTTTTATCACGATTGTTAATAAGACTTTGGACATAAATAAGAGCTCTAAAATTTATGACAAGAAGGGAGTTCATTTGAAATAGGATAGTAGGTATGTGATGTCTATCATAAGGGTGTAGTACTCTTTTTCCATTATGTCTGGTACAAGCACTTCTTTCCTGTACCTGATCTGTTACATTACAATTTTACCATTTCTGCACTTGATATCCTCATTAGAACTGTAAGATGGTTTTAGTTGGCATAGTAATAATAATGTTGCATACTTAATGAATGTTTTAAAAATGATGACATACCGGATATCTTCATATTCCCTTGTTGATATTTTTGCTAATGCTTTTTATCGAGAAGCATACATTTCCCCTGCCTTCTTCCATGGTCTTATAGTCCTAAGGTTTGGCTTGCATGAGAACATGCAAGAAGATCGGTATGGGGGAGCGTTGGGCCTCTGTTTTGTCCATATTTCTATGTTTTTTTTCTAAATAACTCTATGCTTATATTAAGCATTTATAGTCGTTATTATTCTTTCTATGAATTATGGAGTCATTATTTAGAGGCATTTAGAAATAATAGTTGTTGATCTATCAACTCTTCCATTTTTGCTAAATTAAAGGGTATTTAATGTAAAAATGTCATTAATAATAAGCTCTTGTGGCAGGTGCCAGTGGTTCCTGCACTATTTATTCCTGCACTAGTTGTTCCTGTACCATCGCTACAGATATAATATATTGTTGGCTTTGATTATTGAGGGTGCTAACTACCTAGTTGTTTAGCAAGGAAAGGATGCATGTTTGTATAAATTTTTAGTAACATGGAAAGAGGAGAGCACACTTACTACCACCACCATCATGCTCAACATAACTATCACATTTAGCCAATTGCGTTGAAGGATTTTCATCCTTATGTAGGAGTAATGTACTACAACTGTCTCGTTTGTTTTATGTTCTGTGGACGAAAGTGAACAGAACTTAATGCATAAAAATGGGCTCTGGACAAGATAATTGTGCTGTGCGAGGCTTATGGAATAGAGAAGAGGTATTCAAAATATCGCAAAGGCAATGAAGATGTTTCATCATCAAAGTTAAGGGAAATACAAACAAAATGTTCACTCTATGGTGATTGCGCCATGATACTTGAAACGTACCAGGTACTATATAAATGCATTGTGTGGGCATTGGACTTAAAACATGCCTCGCCTGGTGTTTATAGTGTGATGAGAAAAGAGTGTAAACTTATGCTACATTATCACTTTGTCATCATTTTCTTCCCGCCTGAAGAATCTCTCCCACCATAGAAGCGTTTTTATCATTTTCATGGTCCTATATAAATGTTTCATAAGGAATCCACACCACTCGAGGATTATGGAAACCATTAACTGCATTGATTGGCGATGTTCCTAGGATTAGAGTGAAGAAGAATGTGAGAAGATTACAAAGACTATTACATGAATGGTATCTCAACGTTAGACATCATAAGGGGCATAGTTGTCAACAGTTAGAATGCTTATGGTTGTATTATCTCTTGAACTTAGCCAAGTGAGATTTTCTTATTTTGGGATGAAAATTTGTTTTAACAAATAATGCTAAAATCATAAGCATGGATCCGATAAAGGAGGGGCAGTGTTTCTGCTATAAAAGAGAGGATTGCACACTCAGAATATTAGCAATCAAACTCACCAGAGACCTCATATTTGGACTGAGCATTGTACTTTGCAGATTGTAGAAAAGGGACTTCGATCTTGCTATGCAGGAAGGGAGGAGTTGTGCCTCCAGTGGGATGATCCCTAGAGGGGACCATGGAGCCAGCACCGCATTGTTTTATGAATTTGTAACAACACTTTTGCAATGAATTTCTTTGGGATTTAATTTTGAATTCTTGTTTCTACTCTAAAATGAGCTCATTTGGCATTTGATTCTAAGTTTTGTTTCTTCATAATGTTTTAATTTTGTGATTTAAATTACTGCAAGGGAAACAAGCTTGGCGGTTGGGCCCACTAGCCAGTCCATTGCCCCAAACCTTTTAACTTTCTTTTACTGCATTTTAGTTTGCATGGTGTGAATGTGATCTTAAATAATTCTGCAATTTCATTTCATAGCTTTTCTTTTCAGTCATTTAACTTTGAACTTCAATCCATAAATTCTTTATTATTGTTCTGATTATTTAAGATTAATATTAATTGTTGTTTCTTGGATATATTTCTATCAAGGTTGAACATAACTAAATAAAGAATGTTTTAACTACATCTCTTATTCATTATTACAAGATTTTTCCTCGTCTCATTGCTGCATAATAAAGTTTATTTTCATAATGCAATGGTGAAGGAAACAACCTCTGGGTAAAGAGTTCTGGTTAATTTAAATTAATTGCCTCAAGATCATCATTTTAAATGTAAAAGTGCTCTATGCTCTTTGAAAGAAAAACATTTATTCCTGCACTCTTAATAAGAAAATGCGAGGATCAACATAAGGAAAGATTGTGAAACTTATTGGTAAAGCGCTCACAGAATTCTTCATTATAATTAAATGTTGCACATATTATACAAAATATTTTGAGGAAGCATTTAATAAGATTAGGGTAACCAACACGAATTATATATTTATTTCATTGGTTCTTATTGTGTATTTTCCTTACAACTTTAAGAGGAGCAGTGCATTATTATCTTAATTCTTTTTAAGACATTCGGTCATTTTCGTAGATGAATTGGAATGAAGTTGCCTTGTGATTTCTAGTTTAATTTCATGCTTCTCATTTTTGCAACATCGCAGTAATTTTTAAGAGGTTTTTCATCCTTTATTTTTTGAATCACATTCTTTATTTCCTGAACGGTTTGCTTGTTTGAATGGGGCCTACATACCATTGTCCCCTGGACCACTGAGAAAGACTTTCTACAGGAGTCAACTCAATCCAGGAGAGGAGCCATAAGTAGATTCTCAGAGTTTGTTTACTTTTATTTAAAGAGTCTTGTTCTTTTTTCCTAAATGGTTCCCTTTTGAATTTCTTGCAAGAGCTTGGTTTTTATTTGACAGATCCCCGAGGTTGTATTCTTCACATATTGTGCTACGCCTCTAAGTTTACTTACCTAGATTGAAAAAATAAATGTTGGTGTAAATCTTGCATTTATACGGCCTAAACGTCACCCGAACTAAATATGGAAAACAATGCATTGTGGTAGATTAGGAGATTTATGGATTTGATGTCGTCTCATCATGAGCCATTGCAGAAGTAGGTACATGAATGGAACATGGTGTGACAATGAATGCGATGAAGAAGGAACACGTGCTAGAATACTTGCTCACAGTTGGAGGAACACGAGAAGCATACCAAGTAGCAAGCAAAGGAGATACATACACATGCATGAACCATCAAGCGAATTCCAAGACAATCAAATACCCTACAAACTTTTTCATGCAAAGGTGAAGATATGATACACCAAAAGCATACTTATCACCCAACAGCGTAACAGCTCAACATGGGAACCATAATCAACATGTTCATGTCAGCAGTGTCATGTCGAGTTGTGTCATGAGTTGTCTCGACCACATCACTACTTTGGACCATACTTGTTGTAATAAATTTAATGTAACATGGAAGTCCAAGAGACCTGTTATAGGGTAGGTAGGAATGTACAAATAAGCTCAGAGTAGGTTGACTGAGCATCTGTTTCAGTAGGTGCAGTTGGAATTCTTCGTTTAGAAATCATTAAAGGCTTGAGGAGCAAATTGGGCAGAAGTTCAAAGTTTTCTTCTAAAGGATGAATAGTGGCACTGGAGCTACAGGTTCTTAATGTACCACAAGGGCACACTATCCCTAGTGGAGCCACTGTTATCACTGTAAAACTTCCTTAAAAATTTTTGGATAACTTACATGGTTTCTCAACTCTTGTATTAGTCATGGTCAAGTCATGGTGAAGTCATTTTTATGTTTTAGAGTCTAATTCATAGGGTTAGAGTCTCATTTCCATATTCAAATAAAGTTTCATAGCCTCATTCCATGCCCTAAAAGCCTCAACATGTGTTTTGACATCAGTTTGATTCCAAAGGGTTCATGTTAGTCTTGGTCTATTCTTTCCATGGTTGTTTCCGTGTCTAAGATCTATAAAAGAGTCTTGTTGGTATGGTCAAATAGGGTCAACACTCTGTTCTTACCCATCACTAGTCCCACATCACCTAAAATTCGATGTGTCAAACTTGTGTCAAGGTTTTCATAGTTAAAAACTCACTCTAAGTGTTTTCGCAGCGCGCTACGAAACCCCTGTGGCAGCTTGTTTTAGCAGAGAAAAACTGTTTTTACTAGTCAACTTACAGAAGCTTTCCTGAGCAGCTGAGAACTCCATTTTGCAAACTGAAAGAGGTTTTTATTCCTAACATGCTGTACTAAAAAAACCTCTTTCATCTTCTTCAAATCCATTCTGAGGTGGGAGAAATGAAAGACTAAACTTGCGCTACAAAACTGCTGTAGGTGCAAGTTTTTCACAGGCATATTTCTCTGTTTTACACCGGTTTTTCAAAGGCATCTTCTGGGAGGTAGGGACGGTGTTTCAAAAAACCAAGAGAGGTTTTTTTTCATCACGGATCGGTTCAAAGAAACCTCCTTCAGTTTCCTCAAATACATCATGAGCTGGGAGAAATGAAGGACAGAGCCTTTATCTCTTCATCAAAGAACAACCTCAGCAAGCTACAAAAGGAAAGACTCAGGATAAGAAGAATGTAGCTGAAACAAGCAGAGCTAAGGAAGTTTCCAGATTGAGGACAAGAAGCCAAATAAGTAAAGAAAAGGGAAAGGCCATAGCTGTTGAAGAAAGCCCATCATCTAAGGCAAGCTTGAATGATCTATTAGAGGCCATTGAGTTTGAGCAAATTGAACCAGTGCATATTGATTTGACACAGTCATCATCAGAAAGTGCCAAGAAGTCTAAAGCCTCAAAGAGGCTGAAGTTTGATGAACCAGGTGATGAATTCATTTTCAAGCCAAGGAGACCTATTACAAGGAAACAAGTAAAGGAGGCTCAGCCCAGGACAGAGGAACCTGAGAAATTGTCCAGAACAGAGGAGGCAGAAAGAATTAAGCAAAAAGACACTAATAGAACAGTCATTATATCTCAAGGGGGAAATATTATAGCTATAAAGAATCAGCTAGAAGCAGCCAAACATGAAATTGCTAAGGTGAGGAATGCCGCAAGGGAGTCTGCTGTCAAGTATGCAAATTATCGTAAAGCTGTTTTGAAAGGAAGTGAAAACCTAATAAATCAGATGGATTCAGTAGCTGATGTCTATACATGGATAGTACCTGCAATTAAGGAGGCCAAACTCCTCAGAAAGATAAACCTGCATCTAAGAGCTGAGAACAAAGCTATGAGAGAGAAAGTTAAGGACTTGAAAGCATAGCTACCTGCTAAATAAGGTTGCTGTTCATGGTAAAGTTTTGTTCAAATTTTGTTAAATTTTGCTTAGTTCTATTGTTCTGAAGGCATGTAGATCCTTGCTACATATATCCAAGGTCAAAAGGAGTTTTTGCAATCAAGTGGCAGAGCAGTAAAAATCTTAGGGAAAAGATAAACTGTTTAAACAGTTTCGCAGTTTCGTAGCGCGCTACGAAACTGCGAAACTACTGTAGGTGCTGTTTTTAATACAAGTAAACAGTTCGATAAGATAATCAGAAATTTTCAAAGGGAACACCCAAGTGACATGTAAGAGATCAAAGGAAGCTACTAGGCCATTCAAATTATGACAGGTGTACCTTTAACAAAGGTGAAATGTTTTGACCTAAGTTTAAAGTTTTTGATTATAAAGTCACTTTATTATCGATCATTAGGGTTTGGAAGGAGCTGCATACGAGGAGTTTTGACTTGCACACCTATCCATCAATGAAGCCTCCAGCACATCAGGAACATGGTAATGCTCTATATTATTGGGCTATTAAAGAGCTAAAGACATGCTGCTACATATTCGAATAGGTGGTGAAAGACTGGAACCGAAAAACAGGGTATTTCTCCTAGCATCACTGAACCATTAAAGCATTCAGCATCCTAGGCCAGCATGGATATTGAATACTCATCTCAGC
>APFE030719614.1:0-11551 GCA_000404065.3 Pinus taeda
ACTCCTAGATTTCTCTTCCACTAAAACCCAAGACAAGTGGAGAGAAATCAAGATAGAAGTGTGTTTGAGAAATGACTCTTGAGTCATCTCCTTTTATATTAAAACATTGAGCACGTGGGGTTTATTTGGTTGTTGGCCGACCTTGACAAATTGTCTTATAACACAAATAAATTCATAACTCCATGAATACTTATCGGAATCGGATGATCTTTAGATCAATCCTACACCTCTCAATGAAAGGGATCCAAGAAAAATATCAGCTGCCATAAATAAGATGACCCACATGGAGTTTGGCCCTAGTTGCCAATTTTAACAATTTTTTATAACCAAAAGAGATACTTTGCATCACCAACACTTTTAAGCATATTCATGAGCTAATAGATCTTCAAATCACCTCATGCAACTCATATAAAATCACTCCTCTGCTGCTGCAAATTCTGCAAGGTGACAAGAATGAAAGACAGAAGAAGAAGAAGAAATGAAAGATTCAAGAATAACCAATCAACGCTTAACTCTCACTCTCCTCTAGCTCTTATAATATGAACAAAGAGGTTACCATCAATCTTTTTCTCAGAAATTAAGAAAAAAAAAAAAAAAAACCTTAAAATAGAAAATTGCGAGTGCAACTTCCACCTAAAGGGAACTCTTCCCTAGGCAAATGTAACTCCTCTCATTATGACTATATCTTCAGTGGCTGCACCTCCTAAAATAGGTATTAAACTCCTAAATCAAATGTCCTCTTACACACCCCAATAACAGCTTGACAAACTCTAATGGAATTTCTCTCGCTGGTCTGCATGCATCAGCATTCAATGATTCAGGAAAGCCAGCTCCCTCGCAATAAAAATGGGTGTAACTCCCACTGATGCAGCGTCATCCTACACGCGAGTACCTGCCAAGTTTAATGCATCCTGCATGTACAAAAAATAGTGTAACTCCTAATGAAGCGCCTTCCATGTTTGCTGCTAAGAATGGTGTAACACTGCTCTCATAACGGCACCTTTACTACTTCTCAGGTGGAACAGTGTAACTGCCTCTAATTTGTCCCTCATGCTACTAAGAATAGTAGAACGGTACACAGTAGCCATCAAGTAAGGTCATCGATATCCACAGTCAAGCCTCAAAAGTTAAAAATGAATTATAAATGGACAGTGAACATTGAAGGAGCATCGCGAGGGAGCACAGGCAACAATTAACTTGTAATTTAATAGTGTTTTTGGGTAAGTCGAGTACAGATAAGTTTGGTAAGTCGAATGAGTTAGGGATTGCAAATTAGTTTTGATAGTTGTCATGTATATTTCTTTTTAGTTTTTTAATTTTTTTTACTTTTTTTTAATTTCTTTTAAATTTCAAGGGTTATTAGACAAAATTGAGGGGACGAACCCCTCAAAAGGGTTGTTTCTAGGCTTGGTGTTCTTGATTAAATGCTAGTTCCAGACCCTCATACATGACAGAATCCAATGGAAACATTGCAATTTCCCCCAATCCTAAAATCCTAAAAATTGTTAAGTCTGACACCTAGCCCATTCTGAGGGAAGACACCCACAAGCACCCCTTTTTTGGAAATGCGTCCACCCACACTAGGGAAACACTCCCCCAAAAGGGAGGCTTCGGGGAACTATTTACACAAGCGTCCCCACGTCCCAGTTGCGTGGAAAACATGAGGCGTGTGCATCCCACACTGGGTATGCGTCCCCATGGAACACTTACACCTCAAGAAAAACTCTGCTTTCATCCAGACCTGGGCTACAATCAATGGGTATCCAATCGGAATATGTCTCGAATGACAATGTATAGAAGGTAAGCATCTTCCTTGAGAGGAGTGCCCAAAAAATCTTCATGAAGGTACTCTTCCCAGAGCAAGTTCAAGCTGCAAAATCTGATCTCAACTTGTGTTCTGTTTCAATTTGTGTTCTGTTTGTCTGTGCAGGTACAGGGGTCAAAGCGTTGAGGTCAACATTGGATTGTGCTTGCAAAAAAATATGATGTTAACAGGCATGCAAAAAAAAGTATGTAGTTAAATACTCTTTTTATATACTACTATCAGAAAAATCAAATTAAAACAAGTATATATAAATAAACCATGTCATTAATAGTCACCAAACATGGCAGTGCAAATAGCAAGCAAAGCCTACAAATTTGACTCATCAAGTATATTGCCTTTAGTAAACAGCTTTGTTAATTTGGACTTTTGATGCATAACAACCCCTTTCCAACAATCCTCCCAATGATGTAAGGGGAGCAAACATGTAATAATCGAAATTTCCTCGAATAATTTTATTGTTTGGTTTTGAGTTCCACAGTAGGTGGGATATTTTCCAAGGAACGCCTAACCCCTAATAGACTTCAAAATTATTGTAGAGCATCATGACATAGAAAAAAATGAGCATCTATTACATAGATCCTTGAGATTAGAATCTACTTTACTTGATAATGATTACAACCCAAAACATCCGGGATCTTGCATAGGATCAGCTACGTGTATGAACCCATTTCACGCTCCTGCAGCAGGACCATTGGCCTGTTTCCTAACTTCCTCATCAGCTCTACTTAAAAACTCATCCCAAGCACTTCCAGGGGCTGTGTCAATGTAGTCATAAGGAACTCCACTAGAAGCTGTAAGACTTGGTTGTACTCGTCCCTCGCTGCCCACGATCCTGAAATCCAACACATGGCCCTCTTCTCTTAACTTTAAGTTCAACTGCGTCCAATTCTTCGCCTCCGTATCAAAATCAAAACCCAAGTTACCCAAATTCTCTGTCAAGGCGTCACGTAAGCATGCCCCATTACATGGTTTCGATTTCATTTCCTTAATCTTTTCAAGAGCCTCGTCATATTTCTTCTCCAACTCCTCCCACGAGAAGAGAAGAGGAAGAGTAAATACCCTCCAAGGACTGAAATCAATCAACTTCACTCTGTCGTCTTTGGTAACATAGCAATCGAATGTATAATCATTTAATTCAAATTGCTCACTTATGTGATCTTTAAAAACCCCAAAAATGGAGGATTCTAACTCCTCCCGCTCCTCTAATAAGCTTGCATAAAACCCGGTAACTTCTCTCTGCGAAACCCCCACCAACAAACCCCTTCGAACAAACCCGCGAAACTCCATTTCCGGCCTCAAGTCATACCATTTACGCAATGCCAGAGAAAATCTAGCAGGCCTATCGGCGGTTTTATCCTCGCACGAATCAAAGGCATGGCAAAGATCGTTAACTAAGCTATCAGATGCCCTCAAAAGAAGAACAATTTCACTAAAGGAAGAGCATTTGGGCGTACCATTGGTGGCAATCCAAGCGGTATCTTTGGGGGCGCTCCAATTCAGCTTGGGAAACACTAACCCTCCTAGGGTTTTAATGGATTTCTTCACCTCCTTCTCCAATTCTGGAAATGATGGCCGAGCCGAAGCTTCATCGTCTTCGTCCTCTTCCTCCCAGTGATGGTAATCTTCTGCCTCGAGATCCGGGCTTGTGATTCGAACTCTGGTTGGCAAGGCATCTTCGCCATCGCTAGAGGAGGTTTTAGGGAGGAATAAGCCACCGTCGTCCAGCAGAAACTCCACGAACGGCTCCGGCAAAGGATGGAGAATGGTTTTGATGGAAACCTTGTGGAAAGGTGGGTACCATTCCTGTATCTGGCATCGAATTATGTTTGCCTCCATCATTGAAATTCCTTCATAAACCCGACTTCACAGTGGTTACTACACAATCCTTCACGGCTACCAGTGAGTGTAATTCTATGTCCACGTTAGGGCTGATATACCGCGCACACACTGAAAAACCCTTTTAAATTAGCTCGCACAACTTCCATCACGAGATCCTGTAAGCGATAATAACGAATCTAAACGAGAAGTATAAATAAATAGATTGTAGTTTTATATAAATTCTATTAAACTTCCTTTATTTAAATTAATTTGGTTTGTCAAAATATGGATCAATTTTCTCTGTCTAGAGAGAGAGATTAAAAATACCAAACTAATATTTTAAAAATAATAATAAATTTTTAAATTAATAAATAGTTATTTTTATATTAAAATAATATCTAAATAATTAAATAAATAAATTATAATTTAAACAAAGTTCTTTCAATAGAAATTACATGAGAGAATTTTTGAAATCACATAAAAAAAATTTGACCAACCGTTTAATTCATTATGGATCACACAAATTATAAAGAAAT
The DNA here is from genome assembly GCA_000404065.3 of Pinus taeda. Lineage (NCBI taxonomy): Eukaryota > Viridiplantae > Streptophyta > Pinopsida > Pinales > Pinaceae > Pinus > Pinus taeda. The sequence goes on from APFE030719614.1 coordinate 4,180, forward strand.
TATAAATTATTTATTTTTATGAAAATAATAATATAATTTTAAGATCACAACACATTCAAACACCCATTTACATACTCTATTCTATTAGGCCCATTTAAGTTGTATCTTATTATTTAAACCATCTAAATTATATTACTAATAATATAATTTTAAGATCGCAACACATTCAAACACTAAATTGATATATAAAAGGAGATATATATACTTTATTCCATTATTCTATTAGGTACATTTAAGTTGTCATTGTTATTTAGATAATTTAAAAAATACTTCTTTTTTAACAAGAATTAGGAAATATATAATCGTCATGTTAACCTTCATGAGAAATGTTCTGTCATGCTTTATGTATTGTTATATTTGAACTTCTTAGCATTTTCTGTTTCGGAAATAATGTAAATTGCACTCTTTCACTTTACACACTAAACATAATCACACCAAAAGCCTCTAAAATAATGGGCTGAAAGGATCACTATATTTGCTACAGTTGTCTAGGAGTCGACCAATCAGCAAGAAAAGAAAAATCTGGTGTACAGAATTGTGATAAGACATAGCTGTATTTTGTCAAACAGTTTACATGCAGCTTGAATACCCAGGTCCACAGACAAAAGTTAATGCGGGGAGTTTGAAAAACTTATGAATCAAATTTAATTGCAGCATCTACAGCTGTTAACTCGCCCCCCTGCTAGATTAATTACACCATTTAGCAGGCTGTAAAAAAACACCAAATTAAGGTAAAGCACTGCCACACACAGATGAAAGACTCATTCATAACTTTTGTCAAACAAGTAGAATGCAACCTGCTGCACCTCTGATTCTCCCCAGAATTGTATGAAATCTTCCAGCCCTGTAACTCAATGAACCAATGTTTGAAAATATATATTTATGTTGGCAGCTAAGTATAAGATATTTCCAGTAGATTTATTTTTTATTTGAAGCAATATTCTGTGTTCCAAAACAGAACACTGTTATCAAAATGAAATGAACCCCACAATAAATAAACTAGCATTTGCACCTTATGTTGCAAAGGAAACGCCGTAAGGCATATAGTGGTAAGGAATAGAGTGGGGAAGAATAGTAAGGCATATAGTGGTAAGGAATAGAGTGGGGAAGAATAGTGACATGTGAATAGGCATTGTTGAAAGCAAGGGTGGACAATAATGTGTATTCTGAAAATGGATATTTTGTTATGGTCAACCTAATGCATTCATTAATTAGCTGACAACGAAAAAGTTTCGGGCCCAGGCTGAACCAACAAAAATCTTTTCTACAAGACTGAAATTGCCTAAATGATTCCTCAATCAATGGAAATAACCGTTTCCCTCCTCTAATACCTAAAATACATTGTAGGAGACCGATTTTTCAAGTAACTTAATATAACTAGCAATTCCGAAGATGGGGAGTCGAGGAGAACGAAACGCAAAGGAGCGGCCCCTCTATTGATTTCCTCCCACTCTCTTGTATGTGTTTCTTCATAAGATATTACATACTTGATTCCATAGAGATGATTAGTAGAATTTATTAGTCAAATTGCCACATGGAAGAAGGTTCCCTTCCCACAAACAAAGAAAATCTCATACAGTAAATGATAAGAAAATGGCTTAAATTTCCCTGTGAAATTCTATGCAAGACGAAACTGCAACCTCTGTATTTTGAAACTGTAACTTTGGAGGATAATGGAAGCTTTGAATAGAATCACGTTTCCACCAATGAATTAAACTATCTCAACAAATTTCAATTCTTCAAATTCTGAAACCTCTGCGATAGGAGTAATCCGAGATGAGTACCCCTAATTTTTATGGAGTACCCCTGATATTTATGGAGCAATTGTAGGTTAGCTGCAGAGCAATTGTGGGTTAACTGCAGCACCTCTGGGAATCCATCAATTTGGACTAACTGCCACTTTGAGAATATGGGACTAGTGACCTAAGATAATAATAAGGCTTTGGAAATTTACTACTTCACGTAATAATAAGAGTTAGGAAATTTATTAATACATGTGGGTTTTGGTAGCTTTTAGCCCAGATTTGGGTTTGCAATATTGGGTTTTGGTAGGTTTGGTTTAGATTTGGGATTACAATGCATGTGGGTTTTCGTAGCCTTGGTCCAGATTTGATTTTCTTTAAAGAGAATTTTGGTATTATAGTAAACTTCAATATGGTATAAACAGAAATTTAATGTTATAGTAAATTTCAACACGGTGTCAAAACCTTGGGCCAGATTGAATTCTCTTAAAAAAATAAAAATTGCTATAATAGCAAACCTCAACTGCCAAGGCCCACATTGGATTCACTTCCAAAGAGAATTTGGAAATAATGCCAAACCTCAACAACCATATGAATACTACTTGTGGATACTGCCCAGCCTTGTCATTTGCCATGATCTTCTCCCACTTTTCCATTTGCCACGCATTCAAAGAATGTTCAAACTATATGTGTAGAGACATTATCTTTGATTTATTCCAAATGCTTAGGCTCATGGAAGTGTCAATGGGCAAAAAAAGGGAATGACAGCTTTGACAGGGTTGGGGGCGGAAGGGGTAGATATAGCTTGAATAGGAATACAATGGGTTCTCCATCCGCTCCCTTCAAATCTGATGTAGGCACCTTCAGTTTGCAAAACACTCAGTTGCTGAGGTCTATACAAGGGCAGTTCACAAATTGATTTAGAGCATCTGTTCTCTGACTCACAGAACAGTGACAATAAATCTCTCCAAGATCTGGAAAGAGGGTTAACAAATCGCAGTAAAATACATTGTCCATCAGAACATTATAAAGGAGGAATCAAGATGGAATTTACGCCTAATTCAAGCGGATCAGAAATTCATCAAAATATTCTTGGTTACTCAGACCTATACAAGGGCAGACTATAAATTTATGTAGTCATTGTTTTGTCTCGCAAATCAATGCAAGTAAAGTTTCCCAATATCTGAAAAGATGGTCAACAAATCAGAGAAAATGCATGGTCCATCGCAAACAAATGTCAGAGAAAATGCATTGTCCATCCACATTATAAAGGAAGAATCAAGAGAGATCTGACACCTCAAGAGAGATCTGACACCTAATTCTAGAAGATCATGCTTTCCAAGATCTGGAAAGGGATTTAACAAATCACAGAAAAATACATTGTCCATCAGAACATTATAGAGGAATCAAGATGGATTTTACACCTATTTCTAGCAGATCAGAAGTTCATCAAAATATTCTTGGTTACTCAACCCATACAAGGGCAGACTATAAATTTTTGTAGTCACTGTTTTGTCTCGCAGAGCAACTTCAGAAATCAGTTATGATCTGTTCATGAATGCATCTCTTGTGACAGTAATGACTTTGTATAATGTATTTACATAGGCCGAAGGCCTGTATAAACGGGGCAGCGAAAGTCGGTCCTTTGTTGTTCGAGATCCCCAGACATTTGACCGCTAATATTGAAATTCGTGGGTAGGGGGTATTGATGTCTCTTTCTTGTTATATTTTGATAAGAAAATGGCTTAAATTTACCTGTGCAATTCTATGCAAGACAAAACTGCAACCTCTGTATTTTGAAACTGTAACTTTGGATGATAATGGAAGCTTTGAATAGAATCACGTTTCCACCAATGAATTAAACTATCTCAACAAATTTCAATCCTTCAAATTCTGAAACCTCTGCGATAGGAGTAATTCGAGATGAGTACCCCTAATTTTTATGGAGTACCCCTGATATTTATGGAGCAATTGTAGGTTAACTGCAGAGCAATTGTAGGTTAACTGCAGCACCTCTGGGAATCCATCAATTTGGACTAACTGCCACTTTGAGAATATGGGACTAGTGACCTAAGATAATAATAAGGCTTTGGAAATTTACTACTTCACGTAATAATAAGAGTTAGGAAATTTATTAATACATGTGGGTTTGGGTAGCTTTTAGCCCAGATTTGGGTTTGCAACACTGGGTTTTGGTAGGTTTGGTTTAGATTTGGGATTACAATGCATGTGGGTTTTCATAGCCTTGGTCCAGATTTGATTTTTTTTAAAGAGAATTTTGGTATTATAGCAAACTTCAATATGGTATAAACAGAAATTTAATGTTATAGTAAATTTCAACATGGTGTCAAAACCTTGGGCCAGATTGAATTCTCTTTAAAAAAATAAAAACTGATATAATAGCAAACCTCAACTGCCAAGGCCCAGATTGGATTCGCTTCCAAAGAGAATTTGGAAATAATGCCAAACCTCAACAGCCATACGAATACTACTTGTGGATACTGCCCAGCCTTGTCATTTGCCATGATCTTCTCCCACTTTGCCATTTGCCACGCATTCAGAGAATGTTGAAACTATATGTGCAGAGACACTATCTTTGATTTATTCCAAATGCTTAGGCTCATGGAAGTGTCAATGGGCAAAAAAAGGGAATGGCAGCTTTGACAGGGTTGGGGGCGGAAGGGGTAGATATAGCTTGAATAGGAATACAATGGGTTCTCCATCTGCTCCCTTCAAATCTGATGTAGGCACCTTCGGTTTGCAAAACACTCAGTTGCTGAGGTCTATACAAGGGCAGTTCACAAATTGATTTAGAGCATCTGTTCTCTGACTCACAGAACAGTGACAATAAAGCTCTCCAAGATCTGGAAAGAGGGTTAACAAATCGCAGTAAAATACATTGTCCATCAGAACATTACAAAGGAGGAATCAAGATGGAATTTACGCCTAATTCAAGCGGATCAGAAATTCATCAAAATATTCTTGGTTACTCAGACCTATACAAGGGCAGACTATAAATTTATGTAGTCACTGTTTTGTCTCGTAAATAAATGCAAGTAAAGTTTCCCAATATCTGAAAAGATGGTCAACAAATCAGAGAATATGCATGGTCCATCGCAAACAAATGTCAGAGAAAATGCATTGTCCATCCACATTATAAAGGATGAATCAAGAGAGATCTGACACCTAATTCTAGCCGATCATGCTTTCCAAGATCTGGAAAGGGATTTAACAAATCACAGAAAAATACATTGTCCATCAGAACATTATAGAGGAATCAAGATGGATTTTACACCTATTTCTAGCAGATCAGAAGTTCATCAAAATATTCTTGGTTACTCAGGTCCATACAAGGGCAGACTATAAATTTTTGTAGTCACTGTTTTGTCTCGCAGAACAATGAAAGTAAAGTTTCCAATATCTGAAAAGAGGGTCAACAAATCACACAGAAAAGACATTGTCCATCACAATATTATAAAGGAAGAATCAAGAGAGATCTGACACCTAATTCTAGCAGATCACAAATTCATGAAAAATAGTTTATGTCTACATTGTTTTTTGTCTCACATAACAGTGAAAAACAGTGAAAGTAAAGTTTCCCGACATCTGAAAAACGGGTTAACAAGTCGCAGAGAAAAATATATTGTCCATCACAACATTATAAAGGAAGAATCGAGAGAGATCTGACACCGTCGACAGAGATCTGACACCTGATTCTAGCAGAGAATAAATTCATCAAAAATAGTTTACTGCATCATAAATACAATGCCTTTATTTAGTAGCTCCTTTTCTAATCCCTATTGTGGCACACAGACCCAAACAATGGGATTGCCCTTGAATACTAGATCTCCTCTGAACACATTTTTATCTCACCCTTAGACTGATGCAGGCTCCGCTCTTATACACAACGATTCCATTCAGTTATGCACTGAAAATCTGAACAGAAATGCATCTAAACACCTAGACCTCTGCTAGTTGGAGTGACAACTGTAACACCAGATCTGCCACATTTTTGGATCATGGAAAACCATAATGCATGGCATATTTGGATGCGAACTTCATGATCTTGCTGGCATTTCTCTTCACATCACTTGCCCCCAAAATCCATTCCTTCTCCTCGCCATGAATAAACCCAACAAGTCCCGTGAATCTCTCAATAGACGTGAACGGGTGTCAGGCTTCACAGCCCCTGCATCAAAATCAGAGTGCAGATTCTTATAACTATTATGAACAGATCGCTGCCCTCGCCTAAATGAACCAACTGGAGCGAATCTGCGACGGAGAGGGACTGGAACCCTGGATCTTCGAAGGCGAGCTCGTCCGTGCCTTTCCAAATGGATGAAAGATTCAAGAGAGGCTGCACCGAGAATAAGCCCAAAGATTCGTTTCTTCCAGCGAGGGGTTTCGGAGCCAAAGGATGCGACGCTTTAACACATAGTGCGCGGATGAACTATTCGACGCGGTGACAAATGAAACGCCCAAACCGTTTGGGCAACCCTTTTAATCAACGGCCGAAATTGTTGCAATCGTCTAACACATAATCGTGTGGCTTACAAGATGACAGATAAGCAGAGAGGAGAGTTGATTTCAGATGGAAACGCCTTACGGCGTAAAAATTGCAGTAAAATTTATAGGTGGGCATTTGTACATAGAGCAGGGATGTATTTGAGAATTTCCAATCATGACTGCAAAGAAAAGGAGAGCACCCCAATTTTATGATGTTCAAGAAGCAAGGAGGGAGCACCCTCCGCCATGAGACAGCAGATTTTACCAAGTCTCGGAATTATGGCATACTCCAGATCGGCTACCCAAGTCAAAACTGAAATATAAAGTAAACTTTTATGGTTGAGGAACGGGTCTACCAGTGTCTTGTCCAAAAGGGTGCATGGAGTCTTTGGTACCAGAGGGTATCTTTGCCAGAAATTCTTCTCATAGTACCTACGGCCCATGAAAGGGTAAAGGATCCTTAGGATGACTCAGATCTTCGTGACCATCCAATGCACATCCTCATCATGATCATCATAGGTTTAGAGAGTGCTCTAGTCATCCTCCACACTGCCTGCCCAGTCAGCATTCGAATAATCATGCAGTTTCATATTTCCGGCAGTTTATCTCAATCCATGAGAGATTGTGCCACGAAGATATCTCAGAAGATTCTTGGCAACAATCCAGTCAGGGTCAACCAAATATGAGCTCACCATGCTAACTGCAAAACATATGTCCAGACGGAAGTTCACCAAGAACATCAACGCGAATGAGTTTATGAAACTTAGAGGCATTTCCCAAATCTTGTCCGACATCACTACCATATAAGTTTTGAAAGTTAAGATACTCGAAGTAGTCACAGGCTTGCAGTTTATCATTCCACATCCAGAATCCAACTCCCTCTTACTTTTGCAAATGAGAGGGTCTGCACCTGTCAGAAATAAGTCGTCCTCATAAGGTGCCGATATGAGAGGTCTATCATCCACAACCTTTGGGTAATGGTTTAAATCGGTTTCACTCCTACTGAATCTCAGCTTCATCAGACAGCTATCAATCCTCTCATACTACGCCCGGGGTGTTTTGCTTCAAGCCATAGAGGGCTTTCTTCCACCTGTATACATGAGATTCCCGATCATGAATCTCAA
>APFE030719623.1:0-17373 GCA_000404065.3 Pinus taeda
CTTTGGAACCCAAAAATAAGGAAGGTTGTGTATAACCAAGATGTGGTGTTTAGAGAGGCGAAATATGTTATTAAACATGAAGTCTTACCAAAGGAACCTGAGAAGATAGAGTTTGAGCTAAAGGAGGAAGAATCAGACTCTACAACAGAAGAGGAATCAAAAGATGAAGAGGTACAAACTCCAGCTGTGAGAAGATCAGTTCGAGAAAGAAGGAATCCAGAAAGGTATAGACCATTTGATTTCTGTTCAAATTTTGCTTTATCTATTACTGATGATGATCCCAGAACTGTCAGGGAGGCAGTAGATTCAAAGGATGAAAAACCATGGAAAAAGGCCGTGGTTGATGAAATGGCATCGTTGGAAAAAAATGAGGCTTGGGACCTGGTGGAGTTTCTGACTGGAAGGAAACCCATTGTAAGCAAATGGGTGTTTAGGAAGAAGATGAATGCAAAAGACAAGGTGGGGAAATATAAAAGCAAATCCATCCTCATATTGGTTTGAAGCTAAGATGGATGGTTTGAAGAATGGAATCAATGGTATAGAAGCAAAACTGAAAGGAAACATTGAAGATTTGAAGAAACACATGGAAGGCTTGAAGGAAGGTTTGACAAAGTTGCTACAAGAAAGACTTCCTAATGGCGAAAAGGTAGTATAGGAAACTCATGATGAAAAAAATAAATAAATGATAATCATGATTTCGTAGACCCTAATGTCGGATTGGAGACCCACCACGTTCTGAAGATCAACATGAGGAAGTTTGATGGCAAGGATCCTGTAACATGGATACTACGGATGGAGCAATATTTTGATCTCCATAATGTGCAAAACACACAAAAGGTACACATTCCAAATTTATATTTGGAACCCAATCAGTTTTTATGGTATCGATGGCTTTTCTCTCATAAACAAATTATCACTTGGTCAATTTTTATGGAGGAAATGATAGCACATTATGAGGATACAAAGGCACACCTTCTTTAGCCAATTGATAAATCTCAAACAAAAGGGTTCAATGGTGGAGCACATTGAGGACTTCCAAAAAATGAATATAAGGGTAAATGATATTGCAGAGGAGCATAGGATTGATGTGTTCATAGGGACTTTAAAGGATAACATCCAATATGAGGTTTGCCTTTGGGAACCTGATTCATTGGAGAAGGCATTCGGGTTGGCAAGAAAGATTGAAAGCAAAATTATGGCAAAAAGGAAGCCTACCACTCACAACTATAAAGATGGAAGTGTTGTTGGACCTATCCTTCCACAACCTACAAGGTTGAAAAGCAACAATGGGAAGAAAAAAGAGCAAAAGGGCTTTGTTACATCTGCGATAGAAAATACACTAAAGTCATAAGTGTGCCGAGAAGAAATTATTTTACATAGATTTTGAAGAGGAGGAAGAAAATGTGCAAGAAACATAAAAATAAGAGGATATATGCCAGGAACCAACCCTAGATAAGGAATAAATGAATCTGACCATATCTTGTAATGCATTGGCAGGAATTACCACTCCTCAAACTCTCAAGATAGAAGGATATATCAAAAAGAAAAAGGTAGTAATGTTGATTGATTCGGGTAGTACCCATAATTTTATTCATTGTAAGATAGCCAAGGAATTTAATTGTAAATGATATTAAATAAACAGTCATAAATATACCAGAGACAAAATATGGGTAGAAAAGGACTCATCCTCAATGTATTTCTCTCATAATGTTATTGTACAAAATCATGATAATAATACAAATATAAATACATGAGGAAATTTGTCTCTAGATAATGCGTCTATATTAGACACTTTGGTTGAGCAAATATCTCAACCGTACACTAATCTAGGAGCCTAACTAGTTGGAGAGAATCTCTCAACTAACTAGACATAAACTGACTCCTAACTATGAGGAACAAATCCAATCTAGAAAGGTAGGAATAAATCCTAACTTTCATGATTTTCAATAATTTAATTATTTTGGACTTAGAATTGTTTCCATCACATGAGAGTGAGGCTAAGATTCACCCCCTCAATCATAAGTCCAAAATAAGAACCATAAACCATATTCCAAGTTATCATACTACAACTGTTGATCCCCAATGAAAAAATGCCAGAAAAACCGCCAAACCTGGATGCCGAAAAAACTCCAATCTGAAGAGAACATGAATCAGCTGCAAGTCTTATACATCTTTAAAAATTGTTTGAAAACTCCATCAGGTGCCAAGCTGCAAAAGGATCCATCTGTCCTTTGCTTTCAATCAACATCCCAATTGCTTGTCCAATGACAAAATGTTGATAACGCCCGTTGGTGAATTTGATGATGTCAAAACTGCTCACTGTTGTTGTCAAAAACTTCTCACTATTGTTGTAGAAAACTGATCATTGTTGCTGTTGAAAATTGCTCACTGCTACTTTTGTTGTTGACCACCCACTAGGGAATTTGCTGATGCCCATTGGTTGATTTGATGAAGACTGCACACTAGCTGCTTTTTCTAATGCTGTCGAGACTTTCAATCTGAAAACAACCTTCAATTCCATTATCATTTCCCCCCTTTGTTAGCTGAAAGGAGAGAAAATCTGCATTTGATTTCAGAATGCCCCCCTCCTGGGTGTACGCAAGTTTCACTGTTGCCAACAATACGTGAGATTAAATTCTGTTGTAAAACTTATACAATCGTTTTACTGTTGACGACCATTCCCAAGGATCAATCCATGCATAATTGATCTTCAATATTGCCGGTTAGTGTTGTTTGCAACATTTCTTTGATGAGTGATTCTGCTTGCCACAATGGTGACATGGATGGAGATCAAAGTAGTGATCTTCCATGTGACATTTTCTTTGACAATGTTTGCATGTGGGTTTGTCTTCAACTTTCTCATGGCTTGCTGATGTTATCTGATCAAGAAATCTTGCCCTGATGAACTCAATCGACTTAGAATAATATGGGATATTCAAGTTGTTGTCATCTTGGTCATATCCTAATCCACGTTAACTTTTGTTGCTTTGGATTTATTCCGATGACTTGATGATACGCTTGGAAGAAGAAGACTAAACTTGATCGTGGACAACTTATTCACTTGAAGTTGTATGGAATAGTGGCTTGGAATCATCATCTTCTGAATTTGGATTGTTGAAAGGCTTTGAAACACATCTCTTCTGCAACAGATCATATTGTTGCAGTTGTGATTCCACTTAAAGAAACTCAACTGTATCATGTGTTTGTTGTAAATGCATTGAAATATCAACAAGAGTTGCTTTACTGATTTGCACCATGTGTTTAGTAGTTGATAGGAACATATTGCTAAGAATATGTAACAACTGAATGTTTTTCTCCATGTGAACTCGCTGGAACTCACACTCGCTTGCTTTTAATACTTGCTGGATTTTTCGAACTCGTTCACTTGAATGTTTGATATTGCTTGCTTGAACTCACGCTCGCTTGATTTAGTTGAATACTAGAATTCATGCTCGCTTGATGTTGTGAGCTTTTCACTTCCTTGAAATCAATCACTTGATTGATCAAAAGAAGGGTGTCAAATACTATCAAAAAATGCACCCAAGAGAAGGCTTACAATGGTTTGAATGTCAGGTTCAAATGAATTTGATGACTCAGTTGAAAACAATGGAATTACTTGACTTAATTGACTCTTTAACAATTCAAAGCTTGGGTGTCAGTTTCAACCGAGAGTGCACCCTTATAATTCAACTTAGTTTGATTTGAATTTGATTACAAGTTAACTTACAAATTATGATTTGCAAGTTACAATTTTGTTTTGAGTTGACTCTTACAAAAAATGTTGCAAGTGAATTTTCCAAAAGTTGATGTATTTTTTATTTTTATTTATTTTTTTGATGTAGATGATAGCTTCATTAACTTTATTGCCTTGAGTGAATGACGTTGAATTGCATGTTGATGTAGAATAATTTTTTGAATGTTGATGTTGACAACTTGATATCTTTGATTATGTGTTGCAGCTTCTTGATTGCTTGTAATTTTCTTATGTATGCTTGATTACATGAGCTTGAAGAGAATTTATTATGTACATGCATTTGTTTAATTTGATGTGTACTCCATGTGTATCTTTTTGAAAAGATAGTGTGAAAACTATACACAAAAAATAAGCAACATCAAGAATCCAAAAATGCATGATCCATCACATACATACTCATGGTGTACCTAAAATCCCCTTATTCAATTTGCGGGTAGATCTAGGACACATCAACACTGCAAAAAACATGTCTTTATTAAATATTGAAGTAAATCAACCTTCACCTTCACAACATCGTGATTGAAATTTCTCAAGCAATGAGACTGCCAAGCTCGCAAATTCTTGAAGCAACTTGTCTTCAAAATTAAATGGAACTTTTCAAACTGCATGGAGTTACAACCTTATCACTCCAAAAAATTATAGAAATCCCAACATTCAACTTATCACTCCAAAAAAATATCTCAGAATAATTATGTCAAACAATTTGCATGCAATCTCATGCGCTTTTGAAAATTATCTTACAACAACTCCAACAATGTTCCAAATCTGTGATTTTCATAGCGTAACACAAGGAAGGATTCCCACAAAAAAAAATGGTTTATGATATGAAAAAATACACATTTATCCAACAATCTTTCCTAATGGAATTTAAACCAACGCCCTGGGTTAAATTAGTAAGACTCATGGGGGTCTATCTTTGGCAGAAGAGGACCACTTGAAATATACACATTGAACTTAGCCCTGCTCCCTACCAAACTCAGGTTGAAATCTTGAGTTTGAGGGGAAAAAGGTTACCAGTGCCTTGTGTTTCCAGAAGGGGAAATGGGGTTTAGGAAACAAATAATGATATCGCTTCAAGCAAAAGAGAGGGAACACATGGGCAAATTCGCTGCATAGTTACAACTGAAGAGCTTCCAGAAGTGATGAGCATCACTTGAAATGGGGTGAACTCACCCTCAAAGACGCACACGTAAACCATCCATCCCCAAGCTTTGGCTTAAGAAAAAATAAAAGAATCGTGTAATCTATCTATCAACCACAAATAATACAATGCAGAGGAGAGAATTGAAATGGGTTGGCTTTGATCTTTCAGTTTCTTTTCAGAAATTTACAAACATGTAAATATTAAATTCCAAAAAAATTCACCTCCTTTAAATTAAATCAAGGTTCACCTCCAGTTTTGTTACAAAGTATTTAATTTTGATGATCCATGCAATGTTTGTCCTCTTGCCCTTTGGTCAATACCATGTACAGGTCTAGTGTAAGGTCAATGCTACACTTTGACTCTTTTATCAGTGTATCTATTCCCTCTACGAATCTGCAATCATCTCCAACGATACTAGCAAATTTCCTTGATAAAAATGATCATAATTCAGTCTCTGCTTGGCCTGACCCCTCTAATAAAACATTCAAACGATGTTTTGGCACTGCAGGTTGAAATGGCCACCATGCTCTTTTATTGAGTCTCCTGACATATAGTTCAATAATGATGTAAATAAATCCAACACAAGCATAGCACAAGCGAGCATTCTCTCATCAACTCTATCAAAACTCTAACCAACAACAGTAAGGTATATTCAAAATAGAAATGAACTGAATTGAATAGAATGCATACTACAATAGGTTATTTATGACTTTTTACGTTTCAAACAACGTATGCACCAGAGTGTCAAGTGATGGTTGCAAATGGAGGAATCATAAATTTCTTTGGTGTTATCACAGAAAAAATGATCATCTAGCCATAATGTACTAGATGGATCGAAGTACACCATGTAGGGCCAATTTTACCATAGTAAAATTTCTTTCACTGTGAGAAATTACTTAATAAACCACATTTGTTAAGTCATTTATAATTAAACCTAAGAAGAACAATTAAATAAATTAATATTTATTTAATTATCTTCTAGGAATAATTAATTAAACCATTGTTTAATTAATATTCCTTGTCATATTTGACCCAATTATGAGAAATAAATAGATAAACCATTAATTATCTTATTTTTCTCTACGAATAATTAATTAATCCCTAATTAGGTATTATTCCCTGTCAAGTTTGATAAAATCCCTTAGGAATAATTAAATAAATCATTATTTGTTTACTATTCCTTAACCATATTTCTTGAGATGATAAATAAATCATTTATTTATTTATTATTTCTAAATAAAAGTTTAAATACTTTCTCCCTCTAACCAAACATAATAAAATATTCCAATTGATTATTTCTAGAATGAGGTATATAATAATTTATTATTGCTTATTATTTGAGGATAACCTAATATTTTTTTATAAATAGAAGGGCTTCCATTCATTATTCAGTTACGATTATTTTCATTGTTGCACTCAGTGTTGTAACTCTGATTAGTATCACTGTCACACACCATTTTTCTTTCCATTTGAGTTCTCATTGAGCTTAAACATCTTATTTGCTAGGTTTTACACATTATAGAGGAGAGAAACTCTATAAAAGCTCAAGACACTTGAGGATAACCAAGGACCCATCCCATAGAGGGGGGTTGGTAACATTATTTGTTCCCTTGTTAGGTGTTGTTTAATAAAATATATTCTTTATATATTTGGTTTCCATTGGATTATTGGAGTTACTTGCGCTTATTTTACTATTCCATTTTTTTGTTTAACTATGATTATGGCATAGATCATGGCTTTGGCAGATTTTGTTTCTATCATTTGCTATAGATCTACAATGTTTAACAGTCATTTTCACTGTTAGGGTTATTTGTCATCCACAACCTTAAGTGATTTATTTTCATACACATTAAAAAAGAAAACACAATAACAATTCGGGGACTCCACTGGGGAATTTCTGACTGTTGCTAACAATTTGGCGACTCCACAGTGTTTTTAATTATGATCCGAAAACCTGGATGACCTTCAGTTTTCAACTTAGGGTTTTTATTTTTCAGTCCCTTAATGTTGTTTACTACTTTCTAACCCTAGACCAGTCAAATTTCTAACTTCCGTAGGTTTTCTGGTCTTTTCTGTAGGTCACAAGAACCAGCCGTGACAGAGATGACACATTTTTCTGAGACTTGTTGACTGAGAATCAAGGAGAATAAATCACACTTTTCTACCCCAAAAGTGCGATATGGAGGTCCAGAGCACACTTTTTGAAAAGTGCGATATCCCAGTAATCGGGTCAGTACCTATGATTTTAGGTTTTCTGGGATTTTTCCGATCTGTTTCTAGGTTTTTCCGAGAGCTGTCTGCTGGGTTGGTTGACCATTGTCTCACCTCGCTTAGGCATTGATCTACTCTGTTTTTCTTGTCAAAGTGGAATTTATCCCCTTAGGGGTTCTAGTACGCTTCCACCTTTATAGGAGGAGTTTAGTTGAGTAAGAAGTGTAAGTTTTTGTAGAGCTTTCAGCCATATTTTCTAGATATGTACCTTCTTGTTTCAGATCTTCAAAGATAGGTTATTTCCACCCAAAGTTTCATCTTAAACCTTGTTTGGTCATTTTCCTTAGGGCCCCATTGTTCGCCTTAGGTTTCACACCATACCCCTATCTTTTTGCAACAATTTTCCTCCCTGGTTCTTTGTTGTTGCTGCACCACTTTCTAGCAACATAGTGTCATTTGATCCCAGTCACACTGACGCTTAGATATCTTGGCCCTTTCTGTGTGTTTTCAGTTGATTTCGCTACCAATCAGCACAATGTTTGCAAACCCAGTTTGGGTTGGGTTTAGAAAGTTGATTTTCTATTCATTTTTTGTTTTTAATTTCAGTTTATTTCGACAATCTTTTTCTTTTTTCAAACACGATTTAGGCTTAATTAATAAACACACAAGCACACCTTAAGTGAAAGGGTGCTTGGTTTACACCGCCAAGCCAAGACTTAACTTAATTAATTTATCTCCCCACACAGAGACAAAAATATCTTGTTGATCTCCCTTCACCATTTTCATGTCTCTTGTGTCTTATAGCCATTGCACCACCAAGGCATTTGTCGCGGAGACTCTTAGGCCTTCATCCCCACACGGGGGATTTACTCAGTGAACCTCTGACATATCACGTGCATTCGTGGCATATTAAACAATATCCTTAATTTGACTACATATTGGAAAATCTCTCTATAAATCACATTAATTAAACCCCTACCAATATGAACCCAATACAACTTCCCAATTTTGAAAACCACTACTTTCACTAGATATTGTAGGTATCCATTTTTTCATTAACATTTTTTATACCCATTTATATTTTTTTCATTCATTTTAAGCTCCATTTTTTATATTTTCCAATATAAAACCCTTTACTCCATATATATCCCCCAATATATTATGTCATTTTTTCCTCAATATATATCCCCCAATATGAACCCATGTGGTATGATATTTCTCCCCAAGTGAAGTCCCCATGCATCCCCAGTTTTCGTTTAGGCATATTACTCCTCCCTGTAGGGTTCGAGTTCATAGTCCCCCGAGTCCCCATACTGATTCTTCTTCTAGTTCATCTGATTTCGAGCCTCCTTCACAGCATAATGCCATCATGTCAATACCCACTACAGGTGCAGGAACCCGACTTGGTGTTGGCTCTGATTCTACCCTGGTGGTCACATCTAGTGGAACCATCTCAAGAACCATTCTGGCAGCTCCCATGCTACCTTTCATGGTTGGGTTAAGCCTCCCAGATTTGAGCCAATTGATTAATGACCCTATACACCACGATGCTGGTTGGCTAGCTATGCCAACTAAGCTTCCATCCGACATTCCCAAGTTTGAGGGTAATCTTGGAGGGGACCCCACTAATCACGTTCGCTCCTTCCATATATGTTGTTCATCTAATTCCATCACCGATGATTCTATTTGTCTTCGGTTGTTCCAACACATGCTCACTGGAGATGCTACAAAGTGGTACGTAGACCAACCCGCCACCTCCCATTCCATTTTCACGATGCTTGCTAAAGAATTCCTCTCATATTTTCAGTTATCTCTCTGATATGAAACTGGTATGGAGCTCTTTACCACATTCCATCAATCCTCTACTACCAGTCTTCTCGATCATGTCCAGGAATGTCGTAGAAGGGGGAGCATGTGTCGTACTCCACCCTTTGAAGACTCTGTCTACCTCGATTGGTTCCTTAGGACTCTTTTATCACCTATTTCCAAAGATGTCACATCCCATAATCCCTAGATAGAGGAAGAGGCTCTCCAGACTGCACTGAGATATGACTTGATTTATGCTCAATCCGGTTATGTCTATACTGTTATACCAGACCTCCCCCGTCCTGGTGGTGCCAATGCACCGGGGGCATCGCACACTGCCGATGGTATCGTTGGAGCTCTTTCACATTCTTCACCATATACACAATAGAGTTATGGCTATCTCCAAGGCGGCACCAGTCCCTCTAATACTTATGCCCCTCCTGCTAGAAATGTGTATTCAAGACAAAGCATATCTTATGCATTCACCCAAACACATCAGCAAATGTTAGGGTTAGCTAGTGATCAACCTATCTACCATACCATTTCCCATTCACCATCTTATACATATGCACTGCCGAGCGCTCCAGCCCTTAGGCATTAGCGCCGCAGCATCCCATGCATCCTCTGCCCCAACATCCACCGCCCTCCTCAGGGTCAAGTGTTTTCATAGCAGAGTGTGACCAATCCCAAAAGTTCGAAGAACAAGAATAATGGGAAGGGAACAAGGGTAACGAGGGTAACCAAGGTCAACAACCTAATGAACCCCAGGGGAACCAGTCTAGCATAATAATCTACAACAGGGAGACCAACCCAAGTAGACTAAGGTTATTTCCGTAAACAAGCCTTGTGCATGTTGTGGTGTACATGGCCATTATACTCATGAGTGTCCCCTCTTACCCCAGATGCACCAAATGTGGGAAGCCTAAGAAGCTTCTAGAGGTCAACCGCCCATGCAACGATCGCCTCAGAATCCTGCGCTATTCCAACCGGCCTTGCTCACAAATCCATTCCCTTAGCAAGGATTTGTTGCTTCTCAACCTCAGCAAGGTCAAGCAGACCACCTTCCCCAACCTTCTATTCCTGGTGACAACTTGAGCCTCATGATGAGTTTTGATGAGGTCAATACCTCTAATATGAACTTGTAAACTTGGTCGCGTCACTATGACAAGCCATCAACTTCGTCCGCCACTGAGCCCAAAAGAAAAGAATCTAATGAGCCTCTTATGCCACCAAATGGTCCGTTACATATCCCTCAACCTAAATTTTAGTCAATTCCTAAGATCCCCAAGGGATCATTACATTGTAACGTGACTTTTAATGGAGCAGCCCATACGTACATTATGGTAAACAAATTGTTACAATCACTTGCTACCATGTTGACGTTGGAAGTCCTCCAGTCGTGCCCATCTAAAAAGAAAGCTCTACTAACTGCTTTGGGCATAGTAGATCCTTCAAATGATTGTTTGATTGTCTTTCTTGTTGATACATCAGGACATCCTCTATTACCTCCATCCGTTGCATTATAGATACTAGTCCGATTCCATAATGTCATCATCTCCCGATGCATTATTGACAAAGGCACATCCACTGAATGATGTTCATTGTTGTTTGGAAGAAACTCAAGTCACCTGATCTGTCCCTATCCACCATCACTTTGTGTGCTTGGGATGGTCACTCCTCCCAGCCTCTCGGCATGTATCACAATTGTCCAGTGACTCTTGCAGGCAAGACTTTTCATGTTGAAATTGAGGTTAATTATGCCCCTCTTTATTACAATATTCTCTTGGGTCGTAGTTACACTTATGCCATGCCAGTCGTCGCATCTGTGGTTTTCCGCAAGATGTGCTTCCCCCATGAAGGGAAGATCATCACCATCAATCAGTTGAAATACTACGAGCCAATATCCTTGACCTCCTCTGAGTCCATTATCTAGTTGATGTCCGACATGAAGTCCTCTACCCCTCTCACTAGTGTCTCACCCAGAGTCTACAAATATTCCTCCTTATTAGGTGCCTTCCCCGGTCCTTCCCCTCTTATCTCTGAACCTAGCTCTTTGAGTGTTTGCATGTTACAAGCATCACGGGTTTCTTTAAAGCAGTGTGGTACATTTGATCCACAACCAACTCTTCAACACCCCATGGTTACCATTACGATCGAGCCATCTAGATCCACTCCCCCAGGACCTCGTCCTTTTGTGGGTGCCTCCTCTTTGTTCCCACCAGGAACTATTCCTCCAGGTCTTAACCATCCTGGAGATATCTGCCAGGACATTACCCTATAGGCCAGATACCTTTCTTGTTTCCTCCTTTAGGAATCTTTTCTATCCTTGTCATGGCTTCGTTGGTCCTCCCTAACATGAGTATGGGGATCCCAGTGTAGTAAATCGACCCCCCTATGAACACTTCGCTTGGTCAGATAAGACCATATCATGCTTTGACCCGGGTTCAACCAGTCGCTATGACCCCTGTCACTACTCCAGTTCCACCGCCACCTTAACAGGGACCCACTCCTATTGCAAAAGCATCTAGACAAGGGGTCAAAGCCAAGAAAAAGTAACCTAAGGACAAGGCTCCTCAAACACCTCTAGCTCCCAAAGCCGACACCCCCGTGCGCTTTGTGTGAGGTTGTTGGGCATGCCACCAATAACTGTCCTGAGCTTCCTCGTCTCAAACCTTTGATTCATGAAACGTTCGCTAAGTCAAATATCCCTGAGGTCAAAGTTACCTTACTAGGACTAGCCAAGAAACACAAAACATCACACACAAATCACCCTTGTGCCTTTTGCAATCATTATGGTCACTATTCCCATTTTTTCCCTCGTCTCGGTGAATTTCATGATTTCCTTGAAGCGCTTTATGAATACGAGGCCACTCATAGTTGATCGTCTACTCCTCTACCTATGGATTATGGTACCCCTAGTGTACAAGAATGGGGGGAATTTGGTCCCACCATTGTGATCCCTCCCCCCGATGTCGAGATGATGGACACCACGGTCCATACCCTTTACTTGTCATCATCCTTGAGTTCCTCGTAGAGAAACCTCTTTGAGGTTTCTGTGCACGCTTCGATTGAACCTCCTTCATCGAAAGCCCAGGTCTCAACATCGGTAGATTTCCCATCTACTAGCTCATCTTCTACCATTTTAGACGATGCATATGTGAACCTTCTTTCTCAGGATGATGCACCGAGTGCCGCCGCCACATCATGTAGTCAATCTTCCTCCCATCCCCCCATCTTCCATTATGATGAGGACATCATGGAAGCCATGACTACCCCTGATTATCCTTCGAACGATATGCACCATCGTGCGTACTTCCTTCCATATTTGGAGTCCACCACTCTAAATACATCTAGTACACCCATAGAAAACTGGGGGGCACATAGGCCCTTACATCTCCTTATCATCCTTTGGAGGATCTCTTGCCAAGTTGGGACAAGACACTTGAATCCCTTTTTCGAGCACTCAGAACACAATAGCGCTCCACAAACTCCTCCTGCTAGGGGGCATCATTCCCACCTTTGCATACCAGATCAGTCCCCGCCATCACATATGCTTGCGAGTATTATCCCATGCTTGGGGGCATGATGGTTTTTCCCATAGCCATATTATTAATTGATTAACATAAGTCTCACCCTAGATCCCACTAAATCTAGGTATGGTCGATTATCCTCCCATTCCTTGGATAGTTTTTCCTACCGGCCTCTCCGGCGAGCCATATTCACATCACATATCGTAGATGTTTGATACCATATCTTCAAATATTCTACCCTATTTCATACCACCTTTACCACATAGTCCACATGTTTGACTTAGTCCTTGAGGATGCTTCTAGACCTCCTCTAGTAGTTCATTCTCTTCCCTTAATTCTTCACCAATAACCATCGTTCCAAGAAGCATTTAGGCCATCTTTAGACAAGTAAGGCCACTTGCTTGAAAACTGGGGGGCACATAGACCCCAACATCATCTGAAAGTGCCATAATATCAAGCTATCTATGGGAGAACATATATTTAATAGTCCAATGCTTTCCATTCTAATGGGTGATGTTGATATTGTACTAGGAGTCCAATGGCTACAATCTTTGGGTACGATAAATTTTAATTTTCAAGAATTTTTCTTGAATTCTTTTTTGGGAAGGAAATGAAGTTGAATTAAGGGGTATCGTAGGGAAACCGAGAAATGTAATTAGCTCTAACGACATGACAAAGCTTCTAAAGAAAGAAAAACGGGGTGTAATTTCACAATTATGTTCACTAGAGGTTCCCATATCGAAATCATCTATTTCTCTAGATCTCTCTCTAGATCTCCAAAAAATTCTTGGACAATCATTCCAAGGTATTTGAGATTTCTAAAGGCCTGCCACCTATTATTGATCATAATCATGCTATTCATTTGATTCCAAGAAGTGTTCCTCTAAACATCAGGCCTTATAGATATCCATATGCCTAAAAGAGTGAAATTAAACGTATGGTTGTAAAAATTCTAAAGGTTGGTATAATTCAACCTATTCAAAGTTCTTTCTCTACTCTAGTAGTATTGGTGCACAAGAAGGATGGATCATGGCGCATGTCTCTATATTATAGGGAGCTCAACAAGCTCACTATTAAAGGTAAATTTCCCATTCCTGTCATTTATGAATTATTAGATGAATTACATGGAGCAATTTACTTCACCAAGTTGAATCTTCATTCAAGATATCATCAAATCAGGATGAAGACTAAAGATATTTTGAAAAAAAAAACATTTATAACTCATCAGGGTCATTATGAATTTTTGGTCATGCCATTTGGCCTTACTAATGCATGTTATACATTTCAAGGTTTGATGAATTCCATTTTCAAACCCTTCCTTAGAAATTTGTGTTAGTATTTTTTTATGATATACTAATCTATAAAAAGTCTTGGAAGGATCATGTTCAACATGTTGACAGGGTGCTCAAACTATTGGAGGAGAAACATTTATATGAAAAACCTCCAAATGTTTCTTTGGAGTACCGGAGGTTGAATATTTGGGTCATATTGTATCTCATGGAGGTGTTAAGGTAGACCCTAGAAAAATTAAAGCCATTAAGGAATGGGAAATCCCCACATCCATAAAGCATATGCGAGGATTTCTTGGGTTGACAGGGTATTTATTTTTTATTTTTTATTTATTTTTTGCTGTGGTTCAGGAACACCTTGGTCAACAGGTGGTCGTTACGTCCACAAAAAAATCTGGGCTGATCGACCCCGAAGGGAATCTAGCCCCGTGGCCCACTATCAAGGCCTAAACCTAAGGGCTTCGGGTAGAATGGACCTGTGACCTCCCGAATAACGAGGCACTGATTTTGACCAACTAAGCTAACCCTTGGGGCTAGGTTGACAGGGTATTATCGCAAGTTTGTTAAAAATTATGGGAGAATAGAAGCACCTTTAATAACATTACTGAAGATAGATGCATTTTCTTGGACTCCAGAAGCAACAAAAGCCTTTGAACGTCTTAAATAGGAAATGTGGCAAGCACTAATCTTATCTACGCCAGACTTCACAAAAACCTTTATTGTGGAATTTGATGCCTTAGTAAACGGAATTGGTGTTGTTTTAATGCAAGAAGGAATACCCATTGCTTTTGAAATTCATCCAATCAAAGGAAATTATTTACACAAAGATATTTATGAGAAGGAAATGTTGGCAATACTACATGCACTTGAGAAATGGTGACCTTACCTAATGGGAAGACACTTCACGGTAAAAATGGATCATGATAGTCTTAAATAATTTTTAGAACAAAGATTATATTTAGAATAACAGCAAAAATGGGTCACAAATATGCTAGGTTATGACTTTAAAATCATCTACAAAAAAGGAAAGAAAAATGTTGTTGCAGATGCACTCTCAAGAAATGATGAGGATGTGAAAGCATTGATTTGTGCCATTTCTATCATCCAACCATATTGGATAAATGAAGCAAGGGATGAATGGAAGAATGAAGAAGAAGTGTGGGAACTCATTCAAAAGTTGCAGCAAGATCCTAGTACATCTGATACATTTAGTTGGAAAAATGATTTGTTATGGTACAAAGATCACTTATACCTTTGTAAGAATGCCCAACTCAAACCAAAGATTCTTCTAGAATTGCACACCTCTCCCTTAGGAGGGCACTCAAGATTTTAAAAAAGTTACAAGAGGGTTAAGAAGGATTTTTTGGGGATGACCTTAAATCTGATATTCAAAAGTTTTTGGTGGAATGTTTGGTTTTCCAACAAAACAAAGTTGAGACAATTAATACGACGACCCAGGTTTGTTACAACCTTTATCCATTCCTAGTCAATGTTAGGAGGAGGTTTCAATGGATTTTATCATAGGTTTACCCAATTCTGAAGGAAAGAGTTCCATCATGGTGGTAGTTGATATACTTACCAAGTATGCACACTTTTGTGCATTATCTCATCCATTTAAAGCCAGTACAATTGCTACTGCATTTATGGAAACAATTCAAAAGATACATGGAAACCCAAAGATTATTGTAAGCGATAGAGATACCATTTTCACTAGAAATTTCTGGATGAAATTATTTTCTTGTCTGGGTACTCAGTTAGCTCATATATCATCTTATCATCCTCAATCTGATGGGAAAATGGATATAGTGAATAAATGTTGGGAAGGGTATATTCATTTCTTTATCTAATAAATGAACACAATGGGTCAAATGGTTTCCTTTGGCTGAATGGTGGTATAACACTTCCTTCCATACTGCAGCAAAAATGACCCCATTTATGGCACTTTATGGATATCATCCACCATCCGTCACATCATATTTAAGAGAAAATTATAAGGCTCAAGTAGTGGAAGATCACAATGATCATCAACAACAAGTTCTCCAACTCTTAAAGGATAACCTCACTTTGGCACATAATAGAATAAAACAATGGGTATATCAACATTGCAGTGAAATAAGTTTTGATGTAGGTGACAATGTATTTCTACCACTACAACCATACAAACAAATGTCCCTCAAGTGAGCTAAGAAGGATAATCAATTATCACTAAAGTATTATGGTCCGTACAAGGTGTTGCAAAATATTGGTACTATGGCATACAAATTGGAACTTCCTGCATCTTCTCGAGTGCACCTAGTTTTCCATGTTTCATTCTTAAATAATGTTATAGGTGACAAGATCCTAGTTCAAACAGTATTTCTAGAACTTGATGAGGAAGGAAAAATCATATTGGAACCTAAAGCAGTCACATACACACAAACTCGACAGCTACGAAATTGATTAATTCAAAGTATCTCATCAAGTGGAAGAACTTACCCACTGAAGATTCCACATGGGAGGATGAGAATTTTATACAGAAGCATCTATAACTACTCAAGAATTGAGGACAACACTTTTTTGAAGGAGAGGGGAACGTTAGGTCCCTATAATACTAGTGTATTCCCCCATTATTATTGTAATTGTAGCCTTATTTTTATTGTTGTGCCCTTACATTATTATTGTTATTTCGGCTCTGATTATATTGTGACCCCTTAGACTCCTATATATAGAAAGAAGGTTTTTTCATTTGTATGATCTAAGAATTATTCATTTGTGTAATGTAAAGGAGGTTCCCCCTCAAAGAGACTAATTTCGAAGTCATTGATCTATCCCTTATTCTATTTTGTGAGCTGGTTGCATAACAGGCATCAAATTATGTGAGGCCCTAGAGTCTAGCATATTATTGTGTAATTTTATGTCATGAATATTGAAACTGATATAAAAAGGAGGAACATCTTCATTTTTTTTTTTAACGAAGTCGGATACTTTTGGTATTATAAAATCAAAAACTTAGATCAGATACATAGGGGTCCTGAATTATGGCATAGAGGAGCAAAACTAGGTACGCAGACCCTTTATCCTCTTTTCTGCCCAAAATACTGAAATTAAACAAACAACGGCTATATTGCCTGACATACGCCCCACAGAGCAGACAGAATTTACAGACCATAAGGAGTTTTTTGAGTGACTGAGACGTCGGGGAAAGGTTCTCTTCGGGCGCCACTGGCTTTTGTGGAGGCCTCAGCTTGGAAGCTTTGTGTGAGGGCGCGGATTTGCTCCATAGCTTCCTCCAAGTGACTGCATCTGCCCTGCAAGTTTTCAATTTCCGCCTTTTGTTTTTCGAGCTTCTTTCTCTTAGATCTGGAGTCTGATTCGTAGTCCTCCTTCAGTTCCTTGAGCTGACTCCTGAGCCTGTTGATCATGAGGGTGTGGGTCTTGCACATAGTGCAGTCTTTGCTAAAGAGCCTGTCAATATTGATGGTTGGCTCCTGAGGGTTCTGCTGGCCTGGTTGATCTGCCATGGTGATTGATAGGCGCAGCGAGACAGAGCAGAGGGGAGAAGACTTGAAGATAATGAGCAAACGGTGAGGAGACTGATATAAAAGGTGCGAAGGGTGCAGAAGTGAGGGGAGAGACCTCAGGGGAGGGGAAGTCCAATCT
>APFE030719633.1:0-38690 GCA_000404065.3 Pinus taeda
ACTGGAGCAAAAGTCTCATCATAGTCAACGCCATGTACTTGCTGAAAACCTTTTGCTACCAATCGTGCCTTATATCGACTAACTTGGCCATTTGATGCTTTCTTGGTCCGGTAAACCCACTTGCATCTCACAAGTTTGCGATTTGAAGGTAGCAGAACCAAATCCCAAGTCTGGTTCTCAATGAGAGAGTTATATTCCTCATCCATGGCGACTTCCCATTCAGGATGCCCATTTGCTTCTGCATAAGTTTGTGGATCAGATCCATGCATCATATAAGTATGCATGGGCATGGATGGCTCCATAGCTAAGAGTGCTTGCGGATCTTCCTCAAACAGAGGGATAGAGGCAGGATCATCAAGGATATCACTCATGCTGCGCCATTTTTGTGTTGAAGGTGGTCGAGAATCCTCCGAACTACGTGCAGAAGTATGATCTCGATGTTCAACAACTGGTGGTCTAACAGGGGTCACAGGAAGAGACTCATCGTCATCAGAATGCTGGTCTGAAGTTTCATCTGCATACTCATCAATGGGTGGTGATGGAAACTTGGTAACAAGTTCATCTACTGGTGCATGCGAAATATCTTCGTCAAACTTTACACTCCTTTCAATAAAGAGCTCTTCAGTGTGGATATCAAGCAATCTATACCCTTTGACTTCATCAGAATATCCAACAAACATGCATGCTTTGCTTTGAGGGTCCAAAGCCTTTCTCTTCTCTGGAGGAATGCGGGCCCATACTTGAGATCAAAAAATGCGGAAATGACTAACTTCAGGTTGCATGCCAGTCCAAGCCTCAAAAGGTGTTTTTCCAGTAACAGATTTATGAGGAGATCTGTTCTAGATGTATGAGGCACAATTAATAGCTTCGGCCCACAATTTCGACGGAAGAGATCTTGCATGCAACATGCAATTAGCCATCTCTTTCAAAGATCGATTTTTCCTTTCAACCATGCCATTTTGCTATGGAGTGTAAGGAACTGTATGCTGCAATTGTATCCTTGCTTCATCACAAAGATTCTTGATATCTTTGTTGACATATTCTGTCCCATTATCTGTGCGGAGTATCTTGATGCGTTTTCCAGACTGATTTTCCGCATGCGCTTTGAAAATATTTAGATGTTGAAAAACTTCAGACTTGAGTTTCAAGAAGTAAACCCAAGTGAATCTCATGTAATCATCTATAAATGACAACACATATCTTGCTTTGCTCATTGAAAGCACCGGAAATGGACCCATGAGATCACTGTGTACAAATTCCAAAGGTGAAAAGGCTCTCCATGCATGTCCTTTCTCGAATTTTTCTTGTGGATGCTTTCCAAGAGCACATCCATTATAAACACCATCTGAAAATTCAATGGTTGGCAATCCTTTGACCATCCCTTGCTTACTAAGCTGTTGCATATATCTGAAATTCAAGTGCCCAAATCTCTCGTGCCAAATCCTACTTTCTTCATTTGCATGCGTAAGTAGCAAAATAGAATCTGATTGAGGAACAAAATCAGAAATGTATACAGACGAGATTGATCATTTACCTTGTCAGATGCAATCTTCAAATTGGTTTGCATGTCATAAATGCTCACGGAATCTGGGGTAAATTCCACTTTCCTTCCACTGCCTGTGTGTGTCATCTGATACACTAAGAGAAGATTCACAGAAAGCCTTGGAATATGCAAGACATTTTCAAAACTTCCATCTTCGAATTGCACTCTTCCTTGTCCAGTTGTTGCAACTGCAGAATTATCCCCCATGAGAATGGGAGGACCTGAGTATGCATGTAGAGAAGAAAAGGATTCCTTTGAAGAAGCCATATGATGTGAAGCTCCTGAATTGATGATCCATTCTTGTGGTGTAGAATGAAGAGCAATCAAGGCATGCCCGTTACCTCTTGGATCTGGTGCTTTTTCTCCAGACTTCTTCTTAGCATTCTCAGGAATGTGGTCTCCAAGATTGTGTTGCTGGAGTGTCTGCGCCATAAGATCTGTAGTCTTCTTCATGCATGCAGATTCAGGATGAAAACCACGGTGGCAATAATTGCACATTGATTTCCCTTTCGTTCCTTTCCTTTCCTTTGAGCCAGATTATCCATCAGGGGGTTTGGGATGTCCTCCCTTTCTTGGATCATGATCCTTCTTCCCTTTTCCTTTCTGATAGTCTTTGGAATTTGCCTTTCCTTTTGCATGCACAGTAAGTGCATGCGCATTGGAATTTTTAAGTGTGCCCATTTTGATGAGCTTATATTGCTCATGCATCAAAGACTGAATAAAAGAATCCAGTGAGGGCATCTTCCAAGCTGCACCAGTTGCAGATCTGACTGTGTGGAATGTAGAGACGAATGCTGCATACTCTGGACCAAGTTTTGATAAAATGGAAAGAATCAACTGATTTTCTTGCTTGGATTTGTCGATCCCTCATCCTTTCAGCTGAACCAACAAGGCTTTGTACCTTGTGAAAAAATCTTGAATGTTCTCAAAGTTTCTCGGATCTAATGAAGTTTAACTCATTTTCGAGAATGTGACCTTGCATTCATCCTGTTCCAAACAATCCTTCCAAAATTTCCATACTTCATTTGGAGTTGAACATTGATTCAACATGAATAGCAGATTCGGAGAATAGATAAACATTAAGATGCCGAAGGCCTCCGTCCATGAGATTGAAATATCTGTTTTCCCATTGCCGATGTTCCGTTCAACTTCCGTTCCATGGTTATTCCAAATAAGCTCTACTCTGAGATGAGTTGAACTTTGGCTTCCATTCGAAATAATTATATGGAGTGAGAATTGCCGATTGTGGAAACTCCAATTTAGACTCCATTCTTTGTTGTTGCTTCAATCTTCTGAACCTGCAAATAAAATTGCTTGTGTACTGATCACAAATCCCAATGCTCTGATACCATGTAAGATTTTTGAGATACACAGATCTAGATCTGCAAAACAATAAAGAAGCTTGCAAGAGAAGGAAGGAAGCAAGTGAGAATTGAGAAAAGAATGAAAAATTGATTCTACAATATTAGTTTTAGAATAAATACATAAAAGCAACTAAGTTAAGCTTAGTTGTACATGCAATAACTAAAGCTAACTAAAGCTAAGTGTGCTTTATCTTATGTTAATGTGTACATGTGCCACTTGCAAGCAATAAGTTAACTGGAGCTAATCTAGGTGCATGTACACCAACACAGCTAGTCTAAGTGCATGTACAACAACACAGCTAGTCTAAGTGCATGTACAGCAACACAGCTAGTCTAAGTGCATGTACACCAACAAAAATTACAACATATCAATACGCGGCGGGACGCGCTTCGCTGCGGATCCTTGAACAGAAGCCATTTTTGGTTTGTAGTGCGCCTTCTTGCACATACTTGCTCCACGCCAATGTTGAATAGTAATAATAGTGTATTCATTGATTTAGCGGTTGTGAGAAGTCACGACATAAGATCACTTGCTTGGACATAAGATCCCACTTAGATAGCACGACTTCTTTGCTTTTTGGCCATGCCAAATATTTTGTGGCAGACATGCACATTTTTAATATGCCCAAATTGTTACCCATTACTGGTTGATCTAAAATGACGTTGTATATATATACTTTTTACTACGAACCAAAATTATACGCCAGAATATAACTCAGGCCACACATATACTAGCCTTTAACCAAAATTATACTCCAAAGAAAAATATAATCCATTATATATCTATCTATATATCTCTCTCTCTCTCTCTATATATATATATATATATATATATATATAACTTTGAATCAAAATTATACCTCAAAGATGAATAACTCATGCTAGGCATATATTAGTTTTTGAACCAAAACTATACTTGAAAGAAAAATATAATCCATACTAAGCATAGTCCAAGGAAGAGTGGAACTAGCCTTCATCCAAAGAAGTGTGGATCTTGTCTATCCATGTGAATGCTATATGAGCCGTAGTCCAAGGAAGAGTGGAACTCACCTTCATCCAAAGAAGAGTGGATCACGCTTGTCCATGTGAATGCCATCCTCGAGAAGACCATGAGAGGCTTTGGAGTCTTTCCACAAGAGACATTACTTGGGGAAATCTCTTCTTCATCTTCAACCAAGTTGAGCGCTTCATAACTATTGTTATTAGCCTTCTTTGCACCCTGGTACCCTCTCCTCAAAATGATTTTGCTTGGGTTGGAGAGGTTAGGCCCTTGCCTTTGTTCCCTGTTGGATCACTTTGTCGTGGTTGGTTGTTAGTCTTTTGGATGGTCCTCTTCGCCTTTTGTGGTGTTGCCATTGATCCTGTTTTTCCACCTAATTTTGTTGCTCCTCAGTCTCTTTTTACATCTTCTAACAAAGTGTCTCTGCTCATGCCTAATTTTGTTGCTCCTCAGTCTTCTTTTTACATCTTCTAGCAAAGTGTCTGTGCTCATGATAGACCTTGCACTTAAAAGGAACTTGGTCATAGTCCACCTATTGGATATGGGACCAGGATATTTATTGTGGCTAGAATCCCATTGTCAAGATCTACTTCCACGCAGATCCTGGCACACGAAAATAATCTATCTTATAGCTCGACACATTCAATATATTTACCCAAGGCATTTACAATACTTTCAATAGTGGCGTTGTTCCAACAACAAACAAGAATGAATGGAAGTTTAACCCAAATCAGAATTGTTAAAGGAACATCACGTTTTGGGTTAAGATGCATGCTCCAATGATCTAAATAGAGAGCCTAGGAACCCATGAAGTAAGGGTTTCTTCTCAAGGTCGAGTCATAATCTTCCTTAATCTTGATGAAGAAGGTATAAAACCATCTCCCGGAGAAAGAAGAGGAAAATTGACCCTTTATTAGTGGTAGCCAAGTTTTATTTACCCACTACTTCAAGGAACACAGGGAAGGCCAAATCCCCATGATCTGGCCCACTAAACCTCGTTTCGCAAGCTGAAGAGCCCTTATTCTAGATTGAGAAGAATTTATCTCTACCTTCGAAATATACTCAAGCTTTTTGACAAAGCCTTAGGGCTTCATCTTCTAGAATTTCAGCATCTTAGAGATCAAAGCATTGAAGACATCTATATTAGGCACCCATAGAGGGAGTGGGGAAGCAGAGCCACCCAAGCTAGTGGGAGATTGACTAAGCACTGCAAAAACTCTCACAATACCTTTATCCTATGGATAGCTTTTAACAACACATTGAGATACACTCATATATATACACCAATTTTATGCAAATTTTATTATTGAGTTTTATCCATATTTCACTATTTTAAATTGTATGAGGTCAAAGAATTTGAAAGTTATTCAATTTGATTTTATTTTAATTTTTTCATCTTATTACTTTAACATTTTATCGCTGCATATTATATTATAGTTTAAAATGTGTAATATTTTATTTGTATTAATAATTACAATATTGTTAAAAAAGTCAATTCCATGTTTTTAGTTGTTTGGAAAAATATTGCTATCCTTTTTACTTTGGTTTAATTAACCTAAGTTCATAAAAAAATATGCTTCAAATACACTTTGATAAAAACAATAAAATTAAAATATCTTTTCAGTATTGAGTAAGTTTCTTGAAATTAAATTTGGTTAAAATGCCTAGAATAAGTCAAAATGTTTTATAAGGTGCTTCAATGTCTTAAAATTTATAATAAATTTGTTGAATTAATGTTCTCACTTAAGCAATTGTCTATAATGAGACTTTTTGAAAGCCTTTCCGGCGGATTTTTCCAGTCAAAATCCGGCAGCAATTTATTGGAATCCCAAGTTTGATGGCTAGTTTCTGCACAATCAAAGGGTCCCAGGGGTTTTCACTGTGCTGAATCCAAATATGCAGTTAAAAAACCATTTTAACTGCTAAAAATCAAGATTGAACCTTATTTCTTCCGCCGGATTCCGTCACCGGAATCTCCAAAAAGTCGCATTATAGACAACTCCCTCACTTAAAAGGAAATTTAGTACTTGTTGGGATAAAACTAGTTAAATATATTTATTGACAAAACTTCTTGTTTTTTTTCAAGAAACATTTAATGTGTTGTAATCATTGGAAGGCGTTGTAATCATTTGAAGGAAGTGATTCACCAAGATATTGAAAATTACTTATGGATAAATAACAAACTGAGAATTTGATGCTGAATTCAATTCTAAACAACATTTTTGAGGTGATGTAAAATTTATCAATGTTTCTTTCATTTGTATTTATAGGTTCAACTATCAAATCTATAAATTATCAAAAATAGGTTTTATCTGCCTATGTAAGAAGATTTGAAAACAATAATTCATAAATGAAAAACTCTTTCCAAAAAAATGTTTTCTTTGTATTAACTTTTTGATAAGAAATCTATTTTGACAAGTATGAGAGTTAGCGCGTTGATATTGTAGTTTGTAAAGGCAAATATTCTTTGAATCACAAAAAATGTAGATATAAATTCAAAAAGGTCAAGGATTGTTGGAAGATTAATAAAAAAAGTTGTCAATAGTTTTTCTCTTGGAATCTCTACTAGCGTAGCCACAGTTTTGAGCAGTAACACTAATGCCCACTGGTAGCAGAACCAACACCATTGCCAACCATTACTTAAGACTCCTCACTCACAAAGATTATTTGATTTGTTGATTCAATTAATTGAAGGGGGTTGTTGCTCTATTATACAGAAATCCCAACCCACTCTGCTCGTCGATTTCTTATTTGGGTTGGCAAGATTATCATCCTATCGATAGACTCGACTTTGATTTTACTAAACGATTACAACAGCTCAATATGCGGGTGGACGCACTTCACTCTGGATCGTTGAAACCCCATTTTTATTTCCTTGTGGGCCACCTTCACTTACCTGACTCCAACTAAATTTCAACAATAATAATAGTTTATAATTGACATATTCGTTGTGACAAAGACTAGTTGTGGAGATAGGATTCCAACTCAATAATATGGCCATGTAAGGACACGTGCTTATAAAGCACAAGGTTTTTCAACCCTAGGTCACAAGTTCATTCGAGAGTGTCACAAACTCAATCATTACTCATAGATTTAAGATTAGATGTTTTGTTTTTCTAAGCTAAAGAAAGACTAAAAATTTAAAAAATACTTAAAACCTTTCTTAACATTCGAGTCATCTACATCACCTCCATTTTGTCGGTTTGCATTTCTGGTTCCTGTTTTTCCAATTTCATCAGGATGAACACTTTCAAGTGTCTTTGTCAGCCACTTTGGGGACCTTTCTGAGATGGTCCAGGCTGCTCTGTTGATTGAGTTGGGAGTGAATCAAGATTGAGTCTCCCAATTCTATCAATTACATCACTTAAAGCATCATCCGTTGTTGGAGTTTCAGATGGGGGATAATCTTCTTCAGAAGACGATTCCACATGTTGATCTAGTATAGGAGTCCCCCCTTCAAGATATGGAATCAGATTTTCAAATTCTTGAAATGATTTCATTTTTGCGAATCTATCCAAGCGATCAAGTTGCCGCTCAACAACATTGTCAGATTTGGATGATTCAAGAAAAATTACATCTCTAGATATAACAAACTTTTATTTTCTTCATCATAGAGGCGGTATGCTTTGGAGGTATTTGAATACCCCAAGAAAATACACTTACGACTTCTAGCACCAAGTTTGTTTCTATGTACCTTTGGTATCAAAGCATAACAGGTGGAACCAAAAATCCTGAGATGTTTTACCGAAGGAACATGTCCATACCACAATTCATAAGGAGTCTTGTTTCTTATAGCACTAGATGGACATCTATTCTTTATATATGCAGCACATAGAACAACATCAGCCCAAAACATTATCTTTACATTTTTGAAAAAAAAGCATGGATCGTACCATATTCAAAATTGTTCTATTCATTCTTTCAGCTACACCATTCTGTTGGGGATTATAAGGCACAGTTGTTTGATTTTTACTCCCATGTTGGCGAAGATAGTGTTCAAATTCATTTGATGTATATTCTTTTCCATTATCACTGCGAATAGACCCAATATGAGATTGTGCATCATTTTCAATCCATTTATGAAAATTCTTGAATGTTAGGAAAGCATCAGATTTGTTCTTCAATAAATAAACCCAACACATTCTGGTGTAGTCATCAATAAATGTCATGATATATTTATTTCCATTTGCAGAAGGAACAAGCATTGGACCACATAAATCTGAATGAATAAGTTCAAGCTTCCTATGTGCTCTTGAATGTGAGTCATGAAATGACTGTTTGCTATGCTTTCCTAGAATGCAAGCATCACATTGCTTAATTTTTCTAGGAATTGTAGGCAAACCAGCAACACCATTTTTCTTCAATAAACGGAGACTGTCATAGTTTAAATGTCCAAATCTAGCATGCCATAATAAACTTGATGAAGTGTACCTTCTTCATGATGAGAAATATATGAGAAATGTTGTGCATGAGCAGATGTTCCTTGCAGTTTGAGAAGTCTTTCTTCTTCTGTTCCCCTCATGACAAGTGAGTGATCAGATGATTTTCTTACCTCAAGCTTGCCATCAAACATATGAATGGAGTTACCTTGCTGATGGATGTGGACCAAGGACAACAAGTTTCTCTTGAGCTGTGCGAAATATAGAACATGATCCAGAAGAAAGTCTGGAAGACCAGGTAGTTTAAGCCTGATTATACCAAGCCCTGATGGCTTGATTTTTTACTGATCTGCAAAGTATACTGCCCATCAACATTGTCAGTGAAATCTTCAAAAAAATCTTTTCTATGAGTCATGTGACAGGTTGCTCCTAAATCAAGCAACCAATCATTTTTCCAGGAAGCAAGTGAAGCATTAAACAAATCTTCATTTACTCCAATGTTACATTGTGCCTCAACATAGTGAGCAGATTCAAGTGTTTTACCTTAGTCTGTATCATCAGTTTTACCTTTCTGTTCATTTCTTTTCTTCTCAATTTTGTCCCATGGTAGCTTACATGTAGAGGCATCATGTGATCCATTTCTTTTGCAGCGAATACAGTGTAAATCTGCCTTTTCTCCATGAGAATGTCTGCCCCCCTGCCTCTGAAATATCTTCCTCTTCCTCTTCGTCCACCTCTTCCTCTTGTAGAATCTTGAGCAGGATGCTTTTCTTTATAAGCAAGGCACACAGTCTCTTCAGAAGATTCAGGAGCTGTCTTCTTTCCAAAAGCTTTCTCTTTTTCAGCAAACTTTTTCACAAGAGAGTCAAAGGTTATATCTTTGAGATTTCCATTTGCTTGCAAAGACTCAAGATAATTGGAGTAAGTAGGATAAAGTGCCTTGAGAAAAGCAATAAGAGGGATATCCAGCTCAACCTTAGTGGATTTGATATCATGCATTATAGACTTTATTTCAGATGCAAGAGCAAGAGGATCATTATTTTGCAGTTCAAGAGTGAAGAGTTTAATCATGAGTTGGACGACTTCAAGTGCAGAATGTGAGTCATAGAGTTCTTTCAGCTTTTGTAAAGCTTCAAAGGCAGTTGAGTATGATGAAATATGGCGAATCACCTCTTTATTTATAGATGCTGCAATTAATGCATAAGCTTTGTTGTTCTTGTTTTCCCAAATGGCGAGCTCTTTGTCTGATGTAGGCTTTTCTGGGTCACTGTCTCCTTCTTCGACACACACTCTTTTCCACAACTCATTGAAGATGAGGGTGTGTTGTATCATCCGGGACCAGTCAAGATAGTTCTCCTTGCCAATGAGAACTATTCCCACCAGGGATATGATTGAATGCATTCTGTGAAAAAAATAACTTCTACTGATAGAATAATACTTCTGCTGATATACAGTGAAATTGTACTCAAAAGGGAAAAAAGATTTCAAATACTTTTATGTACCATGTTTCTTCAAATCCGTCCAATGTTTATAAAAAGATCCTCATATAATACATCCACCATATTCCATTCTACAAACTTAGTTCATATTCCATTCAACGCATATCTACAAACTATTCAATATATATATGCTGGTCAATATATATCATTCAATATATATGCTGGTTAATATATACCATTCTACGCATAAATCCACAACGCACATACACTGCGCATAGATCATATAAACCACAGCGTTAATGCAACCCACAGTGCACAAATCATATAAACCATAGTGTTAATACAACCCTCAGCACTTCAAATACCATATAAACAGCATTAATACATTCAACGTAGTTCAATACACCATACCAGCGTTTCAAATGCCATATAAACATACCATCGTTCAACGCAGTTCAATACACCATACCAGCACATGCAACGCAGTTCAACGCAGTTCAATACACCATACCAACGTTTAATACACCATACGAGCACATTCAACGCAGTTCAATACACCATACCTGCGTCAGCGTTTCAAATAAACATTAATTTAACAGCGTACACAACAATTCAAACGCTGTGTTAAAAATTGGACAGCGTTAAAACCATCATTCAACGCATTCAAATGAGCCTTTTTTTTTTTAAACGCAAAGCCCAGCTTTGTCACTGACATTCTTTCAAGCTTGTGTGCACAGAGATAAATAACTTTAGCAATATCTCACAACAAAGGTTCCAAAAATTGCACTGTTTCATGCACAATCCATCCTACAACGATACAATCTTTTGTTACCTGAAAGTTTTACTATAACGAAATGGCTCCTTCGACCATTCACGCAGCCTCTGTTTGAAGAATCTCAAACGTTCACCATACTGCCGTTTGTGGAATAACGCAGTTACTGAAGTTTCAGTCTTCAATCATGGCTGGGCAGAGCGTAGGTAATGGCAGAAAATGTCAGTGGCGTTCAGCGTTCAGACTTGCCCACCATGTCAGGCCTGAGTATATAAAATATGACAAACAGAGGGCACAGGCAATGTTAGGAGCAGCTCTAGAGGAGCAGCGCAGGTATATGGAGAGCAGACAGAGGAGTTACAAGGAGCATGAGAGCTAAAAAGGAGCTAGCTCTGATACCATGTCAGACCAGGAGTAACTCCAGATTTGGCATAAAAACTGATTCTTTTATTTCATTAGGTAGCTATTGTTATATACAAGAATGTGACTGCTCAGTTCATCTTCTTGATGACTATTCACATTCAAAATTCACCCAATCGCAGAGGATTAGGTGTCAACATTATTTGTGCATTGTAGTAGCCCACATGACATAGGCCATAGTTCTTTGTACTCACATCCATTTTCTATTCAAAAAAAGAGATGAGAGTAACATTGCCTTCCCAAAAGGTTTTCCTAGGTCATCTCTTGTGTCAAATCATGGTGTGTGAGTTTTTATTTCATTTTTATCTATTTTATGCATAATTTTAATTTGCATGCATACACAATTAAGAATAATCTACAAATTTAGAAATTTAAAGAGAAATAAAACTTTAATAATGTATATTTTTGGTTTTCAAATATAGTTTTATCAGATTTATTGTGATGAACTGTCGAGTGGAATATCCATGGTATTTTATGGATCAAGATAGCTACTACAAATAAACTTAAGTATAATAAAGCTAGGAAAAAAACCCTAAATTATAAATAAACAACACAACTATGATGGCAAGCCCAGGCAATGAAGGTAACAAGAGAGGAAAAATTCTCCAAAAGTAAACATGAAGAGCAAAGCTATTCTAAGAAGTTAGAAAACCATTTGATAAATTGTTATTGATAAATTGATTCCTCTCACTTAAAATCGTGGTTAAGTCTCTTAGTGACATAACCTCTAGTGCTTTCCAACTATAGTTTAAGGACTCTCACATAACGCATGAATATATGTAATGTCACAGTCTTTCGAAGATACAAGTGACCATGGAGAGGATAGTTTCCGAGTCAATTAGAGAGCTTATTAGACCATAGTCCAAACCATAATGAACATAGGGAAAACCATTGAGCCAAAAACCATATGGATTTCTTACTAGGTACCACTAGAGAGTTTCAAATCCCCAAATCCACAGCCGTATCTTAGTAATGAAATGTTCCTGCACAATGATGATTCAATGATGGGGACGTCACTAGCTCATTCCACCAGACCAATATTAAATTGTAAATGTAACCTCCCTCATGTGCAGGACACCACCATAAATGCAGTCACTAAGTGGGAGGTGATACAAACCACCACCTCTCCCTGTGATCAATTCACTTAATTGCAATTCTTCATGTTAACAATAATCATTCATTGTTGGTGGGGGTGGGGGTGGGGGGGGGTGGGTGGGGGTGGGTTAACTCATTATTGTTATTAAAAATAAATTGATCCCACCTAAAATGATGTGTTAGTGGTTTATAAGGGGGAAACCCCCACTCCTACAAATTATCTTTGAATCTTGGGACATTAAACTATTTACGTATATGCAAGAAAAATGATTTTTAGCCATTTAAAAGTAATTTTAAGTTTTATTTTAGGTATTAACAAGAGTAACAAGAAATAGGGAAATTTTTAGAACCAAAATATAGCCAATTTTTTTAAAATAGTATTTTAAGGTTTGCTAATATTTTATATGATTTAAATAATTCATATCTTGCCTTATTTCAAAACCCTATAATTATTGTTGGGTATAAATATCCATGCCATAGGGGGAGGCAAGAGTGGGAGGGGTTATAATAAACCTCGAAGGAGAAATAATGACAAAATTCACTTGGGGTTTAGGATGGAAAACAAATAACCAAGCATATGCCTTAACATTATGGAAAGGAATGGGAATAGATCTGAAAAATGGAATTCAATATCTTTTAGTATTTGGAAACTCCATGATAAAAATTCAAAAATTCTATTATTCCAAGAAATCTCTAAGGAAAGATTAGAACCCTCTTTAGGCATGAATTCAAATGCAGATGGAAAAAAATTATTTTATTAGCCTTTACCATATAAAAATGGAAAATAATACAATTTTCGATGATCGGACTAATAAAGGATCAACCTAGGACATGGGGTTACTCTCCCTGGACGAAGACTCTCCCTCCATATGTCACGTTCCATGATAGTTAAGATGACATTAATCAAAGGTACAAATGCATTTAAGAGACTGAGCAGGTGGATTTTTTGAAGCACTGAAATTTTAATTAAGGTAATAAACCTTAGATCTATGATATGGCACTTGTTTAGTGTGTTGAGCAAACAAATGCACTAGGAAGAGGATCACAGATGGGAATGTAACAATTCAAACATCATGTGGGAGGGGAGCTGGAGATTAAGATTGGTCCCTCTTGAATTAACATCATTGGAATTGCAAGTTGGTGCACATTCAACATCAATTAATTTCCGTATGAGTGAATATTGGATCATGGAGAAGTATATAGTGTAGATATTTGATGGTTTATCGATGTAGACATTGTCTAGGGATATTAACTTGAAACTCATGGTCAACGGTGCAAATGGAGAAGCAATCAGGAAATATAAAAGAGTCATTCAGCTCATAAAATATGCAATAATTTATGTGAAAGTCTCAGTGATTGGCAGTATGGCTTCCCCAAGCATAGAGACAGTGGGAATGGTAGTTTGGTTCACTTGTCAAAAGCTTTGGAGGCAATTCTAGGTTCAATTATGAATCTTTGGGAGTAATTCACCTTGGAGGCCAATTCACATTTCTCACTTCTTAATCGACAGATGGATGATTTGTGGAAGGAAATGGAACACCTCCAAATCATGGTGGCAAAGTTGATGAAGAATGTGGACACTCTTAAGCTTATGGTGGACGACATTAAAATTAAAGTGGAGCTAGTGAATGTCAGTGTTTTGAAACAAGTCTATGGAATTTGTGACCCCTACCCTATAAACATTGGTGAAGGACTGCAGATGGGTGACCCCCAAGATCAGATTATGGGAGATTCTACTGAGAATGAAGTAGTGAAGAACTAGCAAGCCATTGGAGAAAAAGAGGAAAATGAAGGAAGTGACCAGGCAATATAGATTAGTTGAATGCTATGTTTTTTTTGCTGAATTTTGTGGAGTTTTCCAGTGAATATATAAGATTAACAATGTGAGAACCCTTGCATGGAAAAGACCAGGCAGAATTAGAATTCTTTTTATGTACTCTTAGTCTATGGTAGAAGAATAATTATCTCTAGATGTAAGAGTTTTGGCCTGTTCTCTAGCTAAATGAATATAATCTAATTGTTTCTTAAGAAAAAAGCATAGCCACGCCATATATCTCATAAGGAATCATATCAACAGATTTTGAAGAAGACAATAGAAATTTGGAATGTTTTTTTAATTAGGTTTTTACATTTTTTTATTATTTTAATTAGGTAATTATGACAAGATGCACATTTTATAGCCCAATATGAGGAAGATGAGTAATTCCTCTCATCCTGAATTTCGAGTTGACATGTGTCCCTCTTAAAATAAAAATAAAATATTTTCTAAACAAAAAATAATGCCATCTATAAAAAACAAACGTAAATACATATATTTGGTTAATTTTAATTAAAATCATTATAAAATATTTTGATGTCCATGTGCATAACATAATTTTATATCAACTCGTAGCCTTGATGGGTAGCCTAGTTGGTTGAAGCCCCCCTACCAAGTCATTGACCCTCTTTCATGAGGTGTGGGTTCAATTCTCCTTGGGTCCATTAGGGTAAGGCTCCATATAGTAGAGTCGATTGGATGGGTGTTAGGGGCGTTACGGGAAAAAATTAAAAAAAAAATTATATCAACTTTAAAGAGAGATAAAGTAACTAAAAGTAGAAAAAAACATCTTATATTTTCTTATACTTTTAAAAGTATTTATTAATTTTATATAAAAATAAATTTATATGTGTGTATATCGTGTGTGTTGACTATAATAAAATATTCAAATTCATAAAAAAATAAAAGTAATTGGAAGTAGAAAAATCAGTTGCCTTCTAATAAAATTAATAAGGAAGTAGACATGTAATTCATTTCATTCTTAATATAAATTTAATATGTCATTTCAAAAAATATTAATAATAAGGAAAAAAAACAACATGACTTATAAATAAAATATTTCAATACTCATATAAACAAAATATTTCAATATCAATTATGTATATATTATATATAGTTTAAAAAAAAAATAATATATATATATATATAATATATATATAAATATATATTATATATATATATATAATATCTATATATATATATATTATATATATATAAATATATATATATATATACATAAAGCAATTGAAAAATATTTTTATTTTTTTTTATGGTTAAAACTGTTTCAAGTAGTTTCATTGTTCTACATGTTGGTCTGCTTTCTTTCAAGTATATTTTTTGGTAATTTTGTCTAAAATCTAACAAAAATTGTTCAAATTGCAAGTGTAAACTATGCACTATATACATTCCAAGCGCCTAAGGAAAAATTCAATTGGCATTAAATCAATTTATGCACTCAAAAATGCACTTTAAACAACAAAAAATTACACATTGTGTGTGTGTGTCTTAACAATGAATAAGGATCAAATCTTTGGAGGTGTGAATCCTTTTTCAAATTTTGCACTTTAAAAGCGTTTTACACCTCAAAAGATTTTATCCCTCTAGATATTACTTGCTAGATCCATAGTTAAGATGGATCCATACTAGTATATATAATTTTATATTTTTAAGGTTTCTAAATAAGTATCGTAAAAACTAAATTTATACTAGCATATATCCATCTTAATTTCAAATGAATCATGTAGAGAGAGGGATCAAATACCTTGAGTTATAAACATTTTCTCAAGTTTTTCATTCTAAAAATAGTTTTACACCTTTATGGATTTGATCCCTCTTGAGACATGATATATCAAAAGTTAAGATGATTCTTTTATTATTATTATTATAATTTTGAATACATTTTTTAATGGAGGAATCAACTCCACTTTAAGCATCGATAGAACTACACATCTCCCTCATATTGTGATATAAAAGTTATGACGGACTGCCATAACATAAACTGCACTCAAATTAAAACTAAATGATGCAACTACTAATAAAAAATCTGAAACAAATAATATTAATATATAGAACTTCCAATACCAAAAATAATTCCCTACAAGCCAATATTCAAACATAAAATCACAATAAAATACAATTTAGGCTTAAAACCCAAATTATTCACAATTTTATTCATTAACAAGCTTGGGACCTTTGCCCCTTCTTGTTTGGCCCAACAAATACATTGCATTCCTATTTATACTTAAAGGAAAGTTCTAGAATTTCTCAAGAGATGATTCCTCTCCTTGATTTTTTGAGGGAAAGCATCTTCATTTTAGGAGCCTACTTTCTAAATATAAGGCTTCTAGAATTCTTCATAATTTTAGGAGCCTAGTTTCTAAATACAATAAGGCTAGTAATAGGAAACTAGGATTGT
Organism: Pinus taeda; assembly: GCA_000404065.3. NCBI lineage: Eukaryota > Viridiplantae > Streptophyta > Pinopsida > Pinales > Pinaceae > Pinus > Pinus taeda. The sequence goes on from APFE030719633.1 coordinate 16,245, forward strand.
ACACACCACTTCCAATGCATTCAAGACCATGGGAAATTGTTTCTATGGATTTTGTAGGAGGTCTTCCTTTGTCAAGGAAAGGTCATGATTATTTGCATGTAGTTGTGGATAGGTTTAGCAAGATGTGCATGTTAATTCCTTGTAAAAAACAAATTATAGTTGAACAAACAACTCAACTTTTCTTTCAAAATGTATGGGTTCATTTTGGATTTCCTACTTATATTGTAAGTGATCGTGACTCTCGATTTGTTGGGAAATTTTGGTCAAGTTTATCGAACTTGATGGAAACCAAATTGAAGAAAAGTACAACCTTTCATCCACAAATAGATGGTCAAACTGAAGTGGTTAACAAGGTAGTCATTCATTTTCTAAGAGGATATTACAACAAACATCCTAAGTTGTGGGATGAACAATTGCATTATATTCAATATGCTTACAACCAAGAAAAACACTCTTCTACTCTAACTTCGCCTTTTGAGGCATGTCTTGGGTATTTGCCTAAATTTCTTTTGGATTTCATCTTTGAGAAAGATGTAGCTATATATGGACATAGTGACATAGACAGGGCAAAAAAATTCATTGAGCAAATTTAGTTGATTCACCAAATAGTTCAAGAACAACTAAAAAAGAGTCAAGGCAAGTATAAGGCAAGGCATGATAAACATCGTGTGGATCATCAATTTCAAGTAGGTGATGAAGTTTGGATGTACATTAGTAAGGAAAGGCTTCAAGGTGAAGGTAAAAAGCTGAAACCAATTCGTTATGGTCCATTTAAAATTATGGAAAAGATTGGTAATAATGCTTTGAAGCTCAATTTGCCTTCATATATGCAAATCTATTCCATTGTTAATGTTGAAAATTTGAGATTATATGAACCTCATTTGATTGAAGATCATCGAGAGAATGTTCAAATTCCATCTATTGAAGAATTTTCTCTATAATACCTTGATGTGGTTCAGCAAGACACTATACTTGATAGAAGGACAAGGACAACTAAAAGGGGAAATATTGATTATCTTCGGGTGGGTCTCAAAGGTACACATCCATCAAAGACCAAATGGATTGAAGTGGGGAAGGTGAGGGAATAGTACCCTCATTTGTTTAATAACTGAAAGTGATACTTTTGGGGTCAAAAAGGCTTCCAATGAGGAGGAGTGATCATGTGTTCAGAATTATGCTCAAAAATCAAAGTGCTATTATCTTCTCAAACTTAGCTTTAGATTGAAGAGCTCGTCATTCTGAATCCAACAACATGAATGACACTCAAATCCGAGTTCATATGCAAAAGTAAGAGCAAGTCAAAGTTCAGGTTTGACTTGTCTACATGGCAGGATTAGGATGATGTGGCAAGTCTTCAGGGAATAAGGAGGCACCAAGTGGCAACCTGCCATTGGCCCTCCCAAATCACATATCGCAGTGGTAAGTGTTTCGGTGTTACAATTTAGCCTACAATGGGTTTAGGGTTGTGATGTGATGAGGTAATCACAAATCGAAATCACAATCGGTAAATGGGAGAACATAACAAATTATCGGCCCCGGCCTTGACAAGGTTGAAGTTTTGATGCGATGCAATTGCATATCACAATCACATTAGAAACAAGAATCAGCCTCAACGCAGTGGAGTTCCGATTGTGATAGACCCCAGACGCCTTAGGCTTATATGCCACAGTTTAACACCCCAGCGGGTCTGTGAAATCACAATCGCAGTGTTTTGTCGGGTAAACAAGACCTTCGACAGCAGCCGATCATCGATTGTGATGAGCAGGAGGTTCCGGACGCAGGAATTTGATATGTTGCAATTCATTATCCCATCGGGTCTGCGATACCGCATCACAACGTTTTCTATGTTAAGAGCCCACAGCACTGTCGATTGTGATTGCGATAAGGCCGACATAATATAGCCCACTGAACGATGAATTTCACACTTCCTTAGCGGATTTTGGAGTGGAAAAATGTTTTTTGGTCAGTTTTGGAGCATTTTATGGAACAATTAGTGGAGAAACTGGGGGAAGTCATAACTTCTTCAGTTCTTATCCAAATTGGATGAAAAAAGAGGCTAGATAGCCATTTTTGGGTATTTTGAACTCACGGAGACAATTTTCAGAGGCATCTGAGCATTGTAACACACTTTCGTTTTAATTTGAACATAATAGAGAGGCCCAAGCCATTGGAAGCTGTACCAAGGAGACGTAGCCGAGGAGGGGCGAAATCCTTTATCATGTGCTTATTATGTGTTGATGTTCATTGCTGTTATATTATTTTTGTTCAACATATGTTTTTATGTTAAATGGTTTATAACATCTACATAAGAAACTCTCATGGGAATCTGTTAATTGGAAAAGTTTTTGAATCCTTAAGCATTTGAAAAGCAAATGACAAGCATCTTGGGTTTATTTTTGAATGGGAATTAGCACAACTTTATTAATATGCTCCAATTCAGATCAACTACTGTCCATGAGTCTTCATCCTTACTACATTAACCTAGACCCCATACTTTATGTTGTTGTTTTCAACATGACTTGCTTACATAAGTGATTTTAGACAACTATATTTTCTTGTTGACTGTCTTCTTTAATTCATTATACATCCACCGAGGGATATTCAATACAAGCTTCCATAACTTATTCAACTCATTTTCCAATTCTATTCTTTGTTGGTTTGTACTGCTATCCTATAGTTATTACTTCTACCTACATAAAAATTCATCATTTTTGTTGTCATGGCTTCATCCTCTACATCCTTTATCAATTGCTTCATCATGTTATCATTATTCAACTACTGCATCTGCTCTTATGGTATGACTTTCATTCATCTTGGATTTTGTTATCCACTCTTTCAAAAGCTTTGATTCCTTATCATAATCAATTGACACTACATATAAGTGTTGTCCTTCTTTGTCATCATCTACATTCTCTTCCTCTTTCACAAATATGTTATCTTTCATTCCATGGGCTAATATTTTCTTACCTCTATCCTTTTTGCTTTTTCCTACTTGACACAATTCTACATTTTCCTCTTCTTTTATGATATCCTTCAGTGGTTTCCCATCTTCATAACCTGCATAACCTACATACACACACAAATTCGTAGTTTCAAAATCATGAGAATCCTTTATCTTTGTTGATGCCTCTAGCATCTCTTCCTTGTCATGGCCTAAATCCTCCCAACAATCCATAATACTTTCATCATGTCTCTGATCTTCCCCAAGCGTTGATCCCCATTGTGCTTCACAAATCATAACTCCTTCCCTTTTCATGGATCTCTATCCATATGTAGTTCTACTAAGTTTTTCCTCTGTTTTAACCAACACTTTCACCATTTGTATCACCTTCCTTGAATATAATTGCACAATACACCATTTAACTCTTTTCTTAAGTTTCCAACCACAATATAAGATGTCTTTTAGCAACTTCATCAAAATACTCAATATTTTCTTTAGCTTAGCTATCTCTTTTTCATTATTCTTAGTATCTTCTTTTACTAATCTCTTCCTTTTACTATCCATTCCTTTTACAATCTTGTGTACCTTCCAATGTTCTTACCGCATTTTCATAAAACTGCTCAAATACCAAGTATTTAAAACTATGTAAAATTTATCTACAAATTCAACTGTTGATTTGACTTGATTTCCCATACTTAATGACTTTTATTTGAAATTTACTTTGATTTTGGTCACTTATATTTAACTTCTCAATATTTTCTCAGAAACCCTTTTCCAAATGATTACTTTCTACTGAGCAATTCAACTCACCATAGAATCTCAGTTAAAACTATCACAATAAATTAAACTTCCATGCAACAATCTTCTTTGTAAATAGATATTTACAAGCAAAAAAATCCCTTCTTTTAAATAGGCAAACAACTAGGCTATCAAAATCGCAGAATTTTCCTAATGGAGAAATTGCATTACCATTTCATTATTATATTCCTATACATTTAGTTTACTTGTGAAAAAAAATCAATCTCCAAAATTTGAAGGGCAATTTTGTATGCAAAATATCTATGCTTAAGTTCAGTTTTGGTCCATTCTATTTTTGTTTCACACTAGCTACTCTACTCCTACAAGTCGTCCAACTCCCAAATTCCAGAGGTCAAATAACAAACACCATTTGCGAGTGCCTTTCATGTGATAGAATTCCAAACACTCAACAAAACTTATCTATGGACATATGAAATAGCTCCATACATAATATACAACCACAAAAGTCCTTTCTCCAATGCTTCTCGCTAACATTTGTCAAATATGATAACGAATTCTACCCTTACCATAATTTCGACGGCAAGAAACCAATTTGATAGTATACCAATCGTGTTGCCTTTAATAGACAATCAATAAAGCAAAATACATAAGCAATAATATTCAAGAAACCAAGCAACCCCCAAACGAGGAAAATATATTATAAAGACATATTCTCATGTGTTGTTCTATTATACAAATTGGTCAGTTTATATAATGATGGTGACCATAACAATATAAATCAATTTAGCGAAATTTGTTCAAACCGCCACTATGAAGATCTCCTCAAATATTTCCATGAATCTCTCACTAAATCCCCATCCCTATTTTCACTCATTCCTCTCAATCTCTCAACCATATGTCGACTCGTATGCTTATTCTACTTCATTAAATTTATTATTACATAATTTAAATATTAAATATTATTCATAAATAGGAGTTATTTCATAAAATAAGATCAATGGAGGTCAAATAATTTTGTTGGCGTATTTTCAAACTCAAATTAGCCTAACTGAAGATGCCAACGACACATGTTAATCAAAATTATGGTAAAAAAATCATTAGGAGTTGATTATCGAACCTCTATTCTGTTGTGACCAATTTCCTTACAATTGCATATGAGCAATTTTACAAGTATGATTACAACAATAGGCTGATTTTATAAGGTATTTCTCAATAAACTCCAATCTCATCAATCCCTTTCAACTGAAATCTTCACAATCAAATCAAATTTCTGGAGCATACATAACAATGCTCATGGCTCCATAAATTGAACAACCAACATAAGTAGAACCATGATGTTCTTGGAAATATTGGAGTAATCCTGGATCAAATTAGGTGAAGAATACCTCACACGATGGATATGGCCTGGAGAGCATAAACAATGTTGCCACGAGCCGCAAAAGAGCATCATGAATGATATTTTTTAGATTTGATATCAAAATGATGGTAGAGTGCCACAATGGAAGCTACACTCAAACTAAAACTAAATGATGCAACTACAAACAAAAAAATTTGAAACAAATAATATTATTATCTAGAACTTCTAATGCCAAAAATAATGCCCTACAACCCAATATTCAAACATAAAATTACAATAAACTAGAATTCATACTTAAAGCCCCAAATTATTCACATTTTTATTTATTAGAGAGATTGGGACATTTTCCCCTTCTTGCTTGGACTAACAAATACATTACATTCCTATTTGTAGTTAGAGAAGGAAATATCTAGAATTTCTCAAGAGATAATTCCTCTCATTTATTTTTGGAGGAATTTGAGTGAAAGCCTCTTGATTTCAGTAACCCTACTTTCTAAATATATGGTTTCTAGGATTATTCGTAATCTTAGGAGCCTACTTTCTAAATACAATTAGTTTTCATTACATATTGTTTCTAGAAACTTACATAATCTAGAAATTCTAGAGACTTCCTAGACTTAGAAAATTACATTTTGAAGATACCCTTGAGATGCTCTTGCATCAAAAAGAGCCTATTTGTAGAAGGATATCTTTTTTGATTTAAATTTCTTTAAGGAATTATGCATCTCCCTCATATATGTAAAAAATATTTGTCAATAATAATTTTTTTACTTTTAGTTTCTCTCTCTATAAATTTCATATAAAATTATTTTACTTAAAGAGGGCATTGGAACATCTTTCTACAACCAACATTGAAATATTTTTTTGTTATTAATAATTTTTAAAATGATGCTTCTCAACTACATGCAAGGAATTACACATCTCCCTCAAATTGATTATAAAAAGTATCTTTTGGTGCAATAATAATTTTTTTTATTTCAATTAAATAATATGCATACATACATGTATATGCATGTGTATATATGTATGTATTCTTTCGTAACAATGCCCATGGGTGTACAAACCTACACTGATATTTTCCATTAAAATTTGCACATGTAAGACTACAATTCAAAACACTCAAATAAGAAGTAAATTGCAACATAATATGCATCTTAGATATGCATCAAGAAAAATAAAAGCAACAATATTTACCCAACATAGGAAACAATGGTCATAAATATTTGTTCAATGTAAATAATTTAATTTGAAAATTTTGCATACCAGTTTTTTTCCATAAGAAATCATCCATAAGGTTTATTTATTTTTCTATGAAAAGTTGAATGGTTCACCTACCTTAAAATGGACATTGAATACAATATTCACCTCCTTTTATAAATTCTATATAAAATATCACATCCTTAAAGATTTCACTCACAAGAAAGCTACTAGAACTATCACTTTTTAAGCTATAACAATAAGATCATGTGATTCTAATTAATGTCTAGCCTTAATATCATATGTAAAACCAGATACCACACCTATTACATTTTAATCTATTTTCAAATGGAAACACACACACACACAACACACACACATATAAAACACCTTAATTTCTACTCATACCATGGGTCACCAATACCATGTACCAAAAACCATATAATTTAGACTAAATTCATTTGAATTGATGACTAAGTCATGTTTTCCTTAACAACCCCCCTTCAAACTTGACTAGGGGAAATTCTTAGGATCTATGAAAAATTTCATGTCCCCCTATCACCCCTCCCCCCTTCCCAATCACTCTCAGCTTTACGAGGGGCTTACATGCTAACATGTATTACATCTTCAAAGTAATTTTTTGTTTTGTTATTTCCTTTATGACTCCATCTGAGTTCATTCACAATGTACATTGCTTCTTATGTACATCTTCAAAGTAATTTTTTGTTTTATTATTTACTTTATGACTCCATGTGAGTGCATTCACAATGTATATTGCTTCTTATGTCTTCCACAATGTGTTTCACAACTTCATGCTACATCTTTAGCTTGAAAATATTGTAAGGTTGAGTTACCTCCCTTTGACTTAACCATGTTCTCACATTCATGCATCTATGTGTGTTCCGTAATCATAACTTGGTCCCAACCATTGCACATTTTTATATTACTTCACATGTTCCCTTTAATTAATGATTCAACATCTTAAGCAACACCAACCTAACATATGATTACACCTAGCATCCTCGTAGTTATTTAAGTGTTTTATTGCAAAACTTGATCCTACATCCTCTCTATGAAAGATATGACTAACTTCATGAGCTATAGCATTGAAACATGTATGGCTAAATAATAGGGCTTACAACAAACCTAAGGAGTTCAACCTACCTAAGGTTAGGTTTGACACTTTGGACCAAAATAAAATCTTTACTTCTAGTTAATCCCAAATCCTACATTCTTAACAATAAGAGATCCACTAGCTTAATTTTTAGGATTAAAATGCAAAAGAGAATAATCTCACTTACACAAGCTCTTTAATTTAGCAGTTAAGATGGGCTTCCTCAAGCCTTACACGTAAAGTTTTATTTTAACTATTTTTTAAAGTGGAGACAAAAGCATTCCCTCTAATTATCAAACCATTATGATTAGCCCCATTTGATCCAAGATGTACAAAATTATTTTGGAAAAAAATGGTATCATATGGTCAGAAAACCATGGAAAAAGAGCTAAAGGATAGATTGGTTTTAGGAGAAACCATTCAACTATGAACCACATTGTTAGCATAGGATCATAACATAGGAGTGTTGCACTATTAAAATCAATCTCATGTGGTGTTTCATTGACTTTAGAAGAGATTTCGACACTACCCAAGACAAAAATGTGGAATAGGATGGAAGAGATTAAAGTACCTCTTGAGTTGAAGGTTGTTGCAGCGATATTATGAGAATGTTATTGTCAAGTTTACAAACACCAAGGGTTGGCCAAAAGAAATTAATTCCAATATCAGAGTCAAGCAAGGTTGTCCCTTGTCTCGTACCCTTTTTGACATATGCATTGACAAGTTAGAATATTTTTTAGAATAAGTAGGTTGCATCACCCCTACTCTTGTTCGTATAGTCATTCTTCTTCTTATTTATGTTGATGATATTGTTCTTATGGTGAGGAGTTCCTATAATCATAGTAAACAATTTAAAATCCCTAAGGATTTTTTCTCTAATACAAGAATGATAGTTAATACTAACAAAAAAAAATTATGATAGTTAAATCCAATAATATCACCACACTACTTTCACATACAACAATAAAAACTTGGATGAAGTTCCTTCATATAACTATCTTGGAATTTATAGACTTTACAATCTCAACTAGAACTATAACACTAGAGAAAATTTGAATGGAGGGTGGAAATAATATCATAAAATTGAAAATAATTCCAAATATATGAACCTATAGATTTAGGGTAAGAAAAAATGCTCCTATTTGACACTTGATATTTCACAAGTATACATGAATGAATAAAAACCAAACCAACAATATTATAGGGGTGCGAAAGGGGTTATCTGACCAATTCTATCTATTTCATTCACCTATATTACCATCACTACCCGAAATGCTAGGATGAAACATGCATGTATTCCTTGATGTGTTAGGGTAAAATATGGATATATTTCATTTGTCAATGCATGTATCCCTATGCCCTGTGAAGCCCTTGCCTCCAATGAAACAATTGAACAACATGAATTATTTTCTTCTGTAATTTATGTTGTTGACCTAAGAAACAATAACCGGAGGTGGGTGGGGTATTATGGTTTATCACCAACTTCATAAAATATATAGAGATATGAAAGATATGAAAGATATGGTTCTAATGTGTTCTACAAGATGTTTGGTGCACAAAATTAGCTAGCTACCCTGCTGAGGCAATGTGAATATTTAGCCAATCTCATGGCTTCAAGCATCTTAGCTAAATAACTTGAAGGAATATTTATATTTATAGCATCGTGAAATAATTTCATTGCTATAATTAGTTTTATTCATGTTCAATTTTTCTATAAAAGACAATATAATTCTATGGCGGTCATAGCTATGTCATCTCTAGAGATTTGATGAAGTGTGATGAAGCTAGTCTAGAAGATGATAAATAATTTCTTTCCAAATAATAGCTCATCATTTAGCCATACATAGACAACGAGGCTTGGGGATTTGGATGTAGAAGTAAAAGGAAATTCCATGAAAGTAAGAATTGAGGTAGTGGATGGTCACATACAAGTAATTATAACCCATGTCAGTTGGTATGTGCAATATACTATGTTTAGGGACATCTTTGACGTCTCCTCCAAGTACATCCTTCCATACAACCTATCAAACATGACACATATGGAATTATCTGGTGAGTAGACTCTCTCTATAACTCCTATATGATGTTTTTAATGTTTGTTTTTTATTTCCCCGAAAATTAATTATTTATCCCTATTTTATTTCAATTTACCAATACTGGAGGTCAAGAATTTAATGTTGATATTTCCACATGCTTGTTTGGATGAATGGGGAAATAAAACCTATTTTAACTTTTTTTCCTTTGGGAATTGATCTCGCAAATGTTGGCTTTGTATTTTTTTCCTTTCTTAATGTTGAAATTACAACATACTCTATCCTTTATTGATGTCTGACTTGCACTATGTAATCGTCTAAGTATGGGTGGAGGTAGTAGTATACAAAGAAGACATCATCATCTACGAGATTCCTCCAATAACTCTTCCAAAGTAACTTTGTTACTACACAAAGTAACCACAAACCACATATATACATATATATATATATGGTTTGTGGTTGCTTTGTGTGGTTAATTTAGTAGTGTAATATGGTGTAGAAGGAGCTGCGGTAAATCAATAACACACCATAGAAGATGCTATGTGGAAAAGTGGAGGAAATCATTTGTAGATCATGTGTTATAGTCTACATGTTTTCCCACCATCTCTATCTCTTTTGTTTCGTGCACATGTGCTTCACCACTTAGTAAGGGTACTGGTTTGGGATTTGACTTCAAAAGCATTTATTTTAATCATTTGTATTATTTAAATGCTCAAATTTGATGTTACTAATCTATCTATTCTATGTTATGAATATCCCTATTTTGTGCTTGTGCCTATGGAGAATTTTTTGAAGAATCAAGTGTTATTAATGTAAATTAAAAGTTGGGCTTAGTTACTTTTGTTCATGAGCTCCATTGAAACTCTTTAGTAACATAAATATAACCATTTTTCTGGATACTTGCTACTAATTCTTTAGCAAGGAATGTGTTAGGTGCCTAAAAATCCATCACCCTTCCAAGATTTTAAGATATAATTGACACTAACTAGCTATATATCCTCAAACTAAAAATAAATGGGTTGGGTGTTATGGAGTGCATAGGTAAAAGAGACATATCTCTCCCGGCAGGAAGATCGACGACGCAAACACATTCATCGCACTTATTTTTGTTGTGCCTTTAATGCAGTGTCAAACCCTCGATGAGTTTAACCCCTGATCAACTTTCTATGAGTTAGCCATTTGATGCCCGATCCGTCGACTAAGCCTCATCATCGCCCCTAGACTAGTGTGAGGATTAGATGTGGGCTTCCCGCCTGACAGATCTCAACCATTGGCATCAAATCAATCAGATAGCTACTAAAACACATCACACCAAAAACTGCATGACCATTACACCCTCCCTTCTGACTCGATTCCATCCTAGAAATTGATATTTTATAGATCTACGATGATCACACCAATACCTACATGTAGTATAATTGTGCGCCTTCGTATAATGATCGGGTCCTTCTCTCCTCGGTTGGTGAGCTGCTCAATGGTCGATTAACACCTTCCTGTGGCATTTAATAATCCTCGTAATTTCAAATTTAACCTTAATTCCAATACCCTTTCACCATTCCCCCGTTCGACCTTATTTCTACATGTCCTTCGGGGAAGCTTGTACATGGTCGAGAGCAAGTGCGGAGCAAGTCTCATGCTAAAGGACTCACCTTCTTCATTTGCTAAGTCTTCCTATCTTGCCTTCCTCTTGTCCGGTAGGAAATTTAATCACACAAAGCTATGATGTTTGTGTTGTTGGGGAAAGAATATTTGGTTAACGAGTTAGCTAGGGTTCAAGACAGGAAAGTGTGTCTCACAAATGTCCTTACCCTCACGAGGAATCTTACCCTCTCTAGTGTTATGTCTGATGATGGTATATGTCTACTAAAATCTGGGGTTCTGCATGTAGCTTTTCCTCTTTTCCACTTTGACCCTAACTCAATTCTATTGTTGGTTGAGTGGTATGATGTCAAACATCAAGTGTTAATTTTTAAGTCTAGCCGTAGGCTTTTTCTAAAGATAGACGAGGAGATAATTGTTAAAATTCTAGGTATTCTTGTCCAAGGAATCAACATAACCGATAAAGGGCTGGATCATGAGATTATCACGTGGGTAGAGAATGATAAGATTGAATTTTTGAAGACCATGTTCAAAAACCTAGGTCCTGCATTGAAGTTGTTGTTTACTATACCTACGTTGTCCTTAAAACCTTTCCTCCATACTCTAACATCTCTCCTCTTTGTTATATTCGGTTTGACTGATGATACTAAAATGGATGATTCACTCTTCTTGGATATATGACTTGTTACTCTCTAGCATGATCTCAAAACCATTAATTTTCCCAAATACTTGACCCTAGCCCTCATAGTCGATTTATCTACAACTATTCATTTTAGTTCTTGTTGTCATTTTTCATATCTCATCTATTTGGTACTTTTTAACTACCCTTCCTATTTCTTTATTTTATAAGATTCTCCTAGGTACTACAGATGTCGATAATGAAGAGAGAGATATTTTCCACTGGTTTGATGTGATCTATCCCCAGCGTGTTCCCAATGTGTACTCAGAGTACACCGATTGTTTTTCACATCCTTTGAATGTTAAATTAATGTAGGTCGAGATAAATAGGATTTTGGAAGAACAGGTTAGAACATTAAGATTGACTGAGGAACAGAGTATCGAGAGTTGGTTTATGTTTCCCGATTATACTATAATTTGATTATACAGATTTGATAAGCAACCTTTTCAATTACCTAAGTATGTGTCCCCATTATTGTTTTCCTATGAAGTCCTTAAATAGAAGATGATAGTAAATTAATTACACTTCGTTTCCAAGGAAAAAAGGATCATTATTTAGTTATCCATATGCTATTTCCCCTTTGATTTCTAAAAATAAAAATGCAATAGATGCTTTGGAAAAGGAAATGTTGTCTTTTGGATTTTTGCAAGACAAACTTTGACATTATGATCATATGGGAATTATCTCAGGTTTAAAGAAGCAAGATGGATTATCATCCTATGTTCATGAGAAAAGACTAGAAGTGGAAAAGTTGGAAAACATTCTAACTCTTGTCGATGATACTGTATAGTCAACAACATCTACAAGAATAACAGAGATAACCACTGAAATTGGCTCGAGTAATTCTGAAATCTAGATACATGAAAGGGATGGAAATCCTATGGTTTCTTTTCCCAATACCCTTCCATCCAAAAGAAAATCAGAATCCTTGGCTCTGCCCGAAGTGTCACGATGGGCAATGCCAAAGGAAAATGATGTGGATGCAGACATGTTCGAATAGGAAGTTGAACATTTGAATAAATAATTTTGGCAGGGCTTAGAAGATATAAAACCCAAGGATTCGAGGATGCAATACCTTGACAGTAAACATACGTTTACTGAGCAGAATAAAATAATGGCGACTGATGGGGAGTTGGTCGTATTCTTGGAGCAATCCCAGTCAGTAGACACCCCAACATTTGAGGATGTGATCCCCACAGGTGGACCCTGATTTATCTCTGCTACGGACTTTGAGATGAATGTTTTAAACCTTATAGTCATCCAGCAATAGATTGGGGAGAATCAATAGATGGTAGGATCTAGGATCTCTTCACTAGCCATTAACTTGGGAAGAGTGTTGGATATGGATGTCATCAACCTGCACTGATAGGCAGGCAAGATTGTGGCCCTAAGATTACTTGGTTCCACTATTGGGAATAGAAAGATGCAAGAAATGTTCGAGAAAGTGTTTGATAAATTACAGGTAACACGCGTGGCTTTGAAGGCTAAGACTAATCGGATAAAGGAGTTAGATTTATAAAGAAAAGGAAATCAAATCCCTTTAGTCAATCCATAAAATCAGTAATCATGATCCTCACATCCTGGTTTAGGCTTTCAAAAGGAAGGAAGAAATTGAAGCTCGCCTCCAAGAAATGGAAGTAGCCTTATGTCTTAAAGAAGAGGAACAACAGAGCAATCTCAAATAGATAGAGTTGTTGAAAGAAGAATCTTGCGAAAAGGAGGAACGTCATCTGAAAATTTTTGCAGAATACAAAACTTCGATCAATCAAGCTATTAATTCTTCCCAAGCATTTGAAACTAAATATTCTAAGCTATCACATGTCAAAATAACCCAACTGGATCAATAACTACAATTGTCGAAGTAGGGAAGGAAAGAGCTGAACATAGAGCAGAGAACTTAGTAGGTCAGAAGAATGAAGAGATTGAGCAGATTCAAGCTTCCTTGAAGGATGATCATAACGAAGTTAAGTCTTTGGGGAAAGCACTTCAAGTCACTGTAACAGGCAAGCAAGTACTACTGAAAGCCTAGGGAGAGATATGGGGAGAGATCTAGCATACAATCCCCATAGTCAGAGCTTATGTAGAGATCCTTTCAAATTGCGAAAAGGGCATAATAAAAAGTGAAAATCTAGAAGTAAAGAGCACAACAGTAACCCTTGATGAAAGACTAAAAGATATTGACTCCCTCATTGACCTCATCAATACATTAGAATATGACACTTTGGAAGGACTAGATCTACCTCGTATAGATCAGTGTATTTTCTCGCTCTGCATGTTAAAGGAGAAACATATTGTTATACAAATAATGCAAGTTGAATTCAAGAAGGTTGTTAAAGAGATAAATGATTTTAGGACCAACTGTAATTATCTTGGGAGGTTTGGTGTCCCTTCATTATGGGCAAATGATAATTGGGTCGTATCCTAGGAAAACTTCTGCAACCAACTAAATAATATTGAACATGATCTGAGATGTCTACCTATGCAAGGTGAGGAAGCAGTCTCTTCATATACAATTGTAAATGGTCTCTGCAGGGATTTTACAATTCTCTTCAGGATTAATAAGATTATATAGAATCTTCCAACTACTCGGTATCAGATCAAATGTCGGTTGGTGGTGGTAATCACCAAATATAAGAATGTGCCATGGTTGTATACCTTGGAGTGGGACAAATTTTCTAAGTTGAGGAAGCAATTTAAACGAAATATTGTGATAGAGTAGGTCTCCTCCACGTTACAAGCCATTCAGTCATTACAGCCGATACAGTCCATGTTAGAGAAACCAGAGGATTGGGGTGAAACCCCTTTGAACACGATGCAAGCACCGATTGTTAAGATTCATGGAACATACTCATTCTCCCCTATAGGCTCAACGAAGAAAGTCAAATCCTCTAAATCACAAAGGCACTGCAATGAATAGTTATTTCATTTTAAAATTACTTTATTTGAATTTGAAGTTGAATTGGTTACGTTCAAGACAGTTACTAAGACAGTTACGCTTTAAAATAATACTTAAAACCATGTTTCCCGTCATGGGGGGGGTTTTTGATGGAAGTGTGAGTTTTCTAATTTTTGTTGAACTACCTGTACATGCTACACCGTTTTCTTTTACATCTCTGAAATCAATCCTTATGTTTTGAAGAAGCCTTATTTGTTTGTTTTTCGTTTATCTTTTGATCACCAATTGCAGAAACTAAATCAGAGGCTTGCCCTTGTTTAGGATACAATACATTTGGTTTTGATGTTTTGATATATATATTATGAAATGTAGGACTAAATGACATGTGCTTGATTATTGTTAGTTGAAAGTTTGCCTTCAACATAGCAATAATCAGTGTTCTACATTAGCAATTGCAAAAGTGTTATGTTATAATTTGTTTCGTTTAATAGCACTAGCGTTTCAGGAATCATAAAGTTTTGCTATGTCTTTTTAGATTCTAGTTTCAATATTTATTATTGAATGCACCCATGTGCAAAGGTTTAAATGAGAACGTTAATAATGTTTATACTTGTTACATACATATTTATCTAGTATTTAAAATCACTATTATCTTTTAGCTTTGTGTTTTATTTTTTATTTTCCTTTCTTTTTCAACTCTCAGGTTACCTTCTCCCAATTTGTATGTTAGCTTCATCATATCGTTAGGATCTTATTTTCTGAGATTGTTATTGAATTTAAGTTTCACTGCTCACTTCTATTAGTACCATGATTTACTACAATGAACAATTATCTGTATCTAGCCTTGTTTTATTTGCGTATTGAAAATCATATGATTAATTATCAGGTTTACCCCTTGTGGTGCATTGGAGGTCAGAGGTAGCACCTAGAGTAGGAGGACTTCTTAGTCCTCGATGAATGTGTATTCAAGTTGTTCATAAGTGGGGATGATTTGAGTACTAACATTCTTTTGGCATCAGTCCAGCTAGTTCAAATCAGTGGATGGCTAATTATAACCTTGTTCAACAACATTTTCTTTTTAGTTTGGCTGATCAATGTACTATATTAAACGACTTATATGAACTCTGTTTGTAGGTTTCTCAAACATGCCAAGCACTCTGCCAGAATTGGGAAGTATTATCGCAAGAAGATGAGTGAGTCCAACCAAACCCAAACACCACTAGATGAAGACAACCACTAAGGGTCTTGTTGGAAATACTAAGACAAGGGGTGAATCAATATTCCTTTTAAATTGTTACTTTTACTAGTTAAATAAGTTATATTTAGAACACAAAATGAAGAATAGGAATAAATGATTTTATTAATATAATATTTACCATAAATTAGGTATAATATATATAGGGCTCCAACCCTTAATGAAGACATTGATCTTCAATTCCCAAGCTCCAACCTCTTTCCAAGCACCAACTTGGTATTTTGTGAGACTCCAACCTCTAGGGCTCCGACCCTATATTTGTCAAGGCACCAACCTTGGATTTAGGAGAACCAACTCCAATGACACCAATCCTTCCAATTCTAAGGCACCAACCCCAAGGGCTCCCACCTTATCTTGTCAAGGCTCCAACCTTGGATTTAGGAGCACCAACTCCAAGGACACCAATCCTTCCAATTATAAGGCACCAACCCCAAGGGCTCTGACCCTATAGCTTTTCTTTGTCAATAAATGTTTTGATTGTATTACACTATTCTCAAAATCTTCTTCACTATGTTCTGTCAATCTACAGCTTCACTGCTACTGATGTACAACAAGAATGCTGCAACTCTCGATGCTACAAACTTTAATTATCAACCCAAGGTTCGTACAAAATTAAGAGGTATCAGCACTATATGTGCAGTATACAATGTGTCATTCCTTTGTTGTCATGATGTAATGGAGCACATGTACTGAAGTCAAATTCTAAACTAAATGTAGAGAATGAAATGTTCGAAATGGAACCTTAACCTATTGCAAGAAAGAAAGTAAAAGGAAAGAGACTGAAATCAAATGATAAAACACATCATTTTCTAACTAAATCCTACGAGCATTTGCTTCAAAATATTTCTAAGTTAATATGTATGCAATCCTACTGTCCTAAGCATGCATATTCAAACCATCAAACCTTCTACTACTGTGCATGTAAATGAATAAAATAAATCTGTTTTCCTTTTGTCCTTTTTTTTTAATGTGAGAGTCTGAAAGCTAATCTCTGTTGGTGATGTGGCAGGTGGCTTGGAGATGATGGTGGACGTTTGGAAGGCTTGGGAGACACTTAGGTGACCTTGCATGGCTTCCTAGAGGTTTTCCCTTAATTCGGCCTCAAAATAGGCCACTACAAGAAAACCTACAGGATGTACTAAAAACCTATAGGATCCCCTCAAAACGTACAGGTTACAACCGAGAGAAAAATGATGGATGTTGAAGGTGCTGGAAATATTAGGGAAGGTGGTTGGTGGATGGAATGAGGTAAGTGATTTCCTAGGACCATTTCAGAACTGAAAACCAAAGTTGGGAGATGGATGGATTTTCTCAAAAAGCTTGGAGAAGTTTCCTTGTGAAATGATGAAATTGGTGAGTGTTTAATGACCAAGAAAATCAAATAAAAATTGGATGGGAAACTTTTTTTTCATTAACTAGGATGTCTTAGGTCCCTATTCCAAGTGGAATCACTCAAAAATACCTCTGTTAACCCATGTAAAAAAAATAAAAAACATTACTAGTCGAAAATCTAGAAATTCGAGAACTAGTGAGCTAGTAAATCTAAAAAGATCCTAACCAAATCAATTGCAAATGAAATGGGGTAATTTTTTTTAGTAATTAGAATGTGTTTTTGATGTAATTCAAGTGGAACCAACTCTATTGAATCTTGCCAACATGCTCTAAAAAATAGCAGAAATTTGTTGTTATTTGCTAAAAAGGAGGTCTAGCAATCTAGATTTGGGAATAAGAAGACTAATCCAAGAAACTCAATGATTACTATCAACTTCCAAAGCTTTTCCAAGGATAAAATAGTGCTTGTGATCTTGCAAAATAAGTTACATCAACCATTTAACTCAATCCTACAACAAGAAGTCATTAATACTAAATGGAGAAATAAAAAGAAATAAAAACTAGAGATGCATGTGAATAAGCAGTGAAAAGAAGGAAAGGAAATTATACAAAAGGGATATGAAGTTCCTAGGATGGCCAAGCCCAAGGAAACTGAGAAACTGATGGAGGAAAACAAGATTTAGAAGCTGGACATGACACCAATCTTCATTATTTTCCTCAATAGAATTACATCCCTACAAGGAACTACAATGGAGCTGCAAAAACACAAGCTCTCTCCATAATAACAATAATGAAAATCTCTACCTAGAGGAAAATTGACTTGGTACTTATAAAAAATGATTAGGAATCATTCCCCATGAATGGAGGAAGATTTCCCCACCAAAATCCCTTGATTAGTGGATTTGGTCCCTTGATTAGTGGAACACATTCCTAGATTTTCTCAATCATTGGAGTTCCACAATATGTGCCATAATTTCCATAATATCTTGTTGATTTATTATTTATTATTGATCCTCCTGTAGTAGGGAACAATTCCATAAATTATCTCCTCCAAATCTTCATAATTTGCCCAATATTCTCATAATATTCCACAAAAATAAATAATATTAGGCACAAATATCCAATTATTCATAAACCTTTGTAATGAATATATTAAAGTTAAAAATAAATTATCTAATGCAAGAAGAGAGGTTTAATGTGCTGAAGGATGGTCATAGGCCTTCATTTATGTTTTAATTTAGAGGCATCAACCTTAATTTATGTCTAATTTAGAGGACCATCATACCCCCCTACTGAAAGTGTTTCTCATCCTCTGAGCAACTTAGTGACCTCATTGTGCCTCATCCATGGCCCTGATGGCCTCTCTCTTGTGCATTAAGAATATTGGCTGCAAGTTCTGCAAGGAAAAGCCCAAAAACATATTTGTGCAAAGAAAAATCATTGTTTATTAAGACGGATTATTTTCCTTCTTTCCCTTTATTCAAGATGGGTTCTTGAATATTTTTCTGTTTGGCAAGGTCTTCCACACCCTTATCAACCTTCTACTACCTTTTTCCACCATTTTGACACCTCTAAAACCTTAAAAATGCATTTAGATGAGAACTAGGACATCCTATACTAATTCCTGTCAAAACTACAAGAAACCCTGTTAAAACTACAAGATACCAGTTTTGAGAATAAATGATAGTTTGAGGTTAGGGAAGGCCCTCAACTTGACTGCCATGCATTTTTCCTATTTTTAGGCCTTGGACAAAATCTAGAAAGAGAATGGAGACCTCTTGGAAAGCATCTTGTTGGTTTAGTGGGGCCTAACCTAGGTTCGGAAGTGATTTAGCCAAGCAAATCCCGGTACTACTGGACCTTTTGGCAATAATCCGTGGAGCGCGGACTGAGGTCTCACTCGAAGTAGTATGGGAGGGTGTTAGAACCAGGTTTTCGCACCCTAGGGATGTCTAATATGAGGTGATTGGTGCGCCATCCAACCTTCGCACTTACTGCGCTACATGCACCTACGAGCACCTCGCGCCCTGTGATACTTTCTTCGCGTAGGTCTAGCCGCAGCGCGACCCGTGTTATTTACCCAAGTCTTCCTTAATTAGTCTCCATTAGCTGATTACTTAGATTAAATTAACATATAAGAATTCATACAAATATTCATCAAGTGCGTGCAATAAATAAACAAAGTAATGAATAACATCAACATAAAGATTCCAAAACAGATGCTTAGAATAAACTTCTCTTGATTATCTTTCAATCCCAAGTACAGACCCGACTCTTCCCTATACACTCAGTTGTAGGGGTCCGCGCACTCAGCTGCGGACTCTACTAGGCCTCTGCGCACTCAGCTGCAGAGCCTATTCCTACTACTATGACCTAGTACACTTCAACTTCCCACTCTAGGCTCTAACCATGCCTCACTCTATTTAGGACGACATATCTTTACATTAAATTACAATTCTTTGATCCAGATTTAAATAGGAACGCAACAAATTACAAAGATAACCATATGCACAAATATGCAATGGAAATAATACTTCATTTCATTAATGTAAAATACTGAAATATGCTTACAAACAGAAATGGAAATAAACTAGCTAGGGCCATGGTATCTTATCTCTGAGAAGAGATGTGGAGGCTACATGCCTCTGAACTATGTTACAATGAGGCTCAAAGGCTTATTTATTGTTGAGAAACAATCGAAAACCCTAAAGATCCAAAAACCTAACCCTAGAAGATGAAATGCCAAACTATGGGCCCCATTTGGGTAAATTAGTACATCAACTTCTCGGGGTTTTAACTTTGGCATATGATCTTCGTTTGACGCACACAATATCTCATTAGAAAGATATATCCAAGAACTACAACTTTGGGAAGAGAAACATCAGTCCATGGACCCATGTTTCTCCCGTTTTTCCCAAAAAACATCGTTTGGTCCTCAAAACAGCTCCAGAAGTTCAGGAACCAAAAAACTACTAAAAATAGTAAACTGTGCTACAATTTAGGAAACTGAAAAACTGAAAGAGACAGTTGTGGGGGTCCAAATGGGATAGTTGGGTGGCCACCAACATCCACCTCGATCATCCCCCCCCCAGGAAGCAATGGTCCCTATTGTGTTGAGTTCCTCCATGAGATGAGGAAGCTGCTACTGAACTTGGTCCCTAGTGAGTTGTTCTGCAATCTTAGATGTGTCCAGTAATCGTGGGAAGCATGGTTGAGGGAAGTACACATTGAAAACTTGGTGCAGGCGAAGGAATGGAGGAATGATATGCTCCAAAGCATTATTTCCCACAGCCTTGGTAATGGTGTAAGGACCATGTCGGCGTTGTCGGAGCTTCTGATGGGCTCTTGTAAGGCGTTCTTTCTGCAGATGCAACAAGACTTTGTTGCCCACCTGAAGCTTGGGTGGTACCCCTGTGGGTGAGGAGAAGTTGTTCCTGTGTTCTTTCATGACCGTATTCCTTTGCTTTTGCTGCTGAGGAACCCTTCGCGGGTGTCATGGATGTGGTGACGATCTTCCCCTTACTTTGGGAGTGAACCAAACAGATGAATTTCCTGGTCTGGGAGATGAGCTTGCTGCCTTTATTAGCGGTGATCAAAGAGGTGGTGGTAGGTGGGGCTACCTCTAGTATCTTTATAATGAATTACACAAAGAAATAATGACAGCACGAGGCCTTGACTCATACACAGCATGTCGCCTCCACAAGTATGGCTGGCCTAATAATACATCACAAACATCTAGAGGTGTAACATCACACAATACCTTGTCTGTGAAGGGCTTGATGCTGTAGAGAAGGCAGCACTGTTGGCGAACTTTGAGATCTCATCCTTCATGAAGCCACCCAATACTGTACAGCTGTGGTTGTGGTGTAGTAGGTAGGCCCAACCGCTTCACAACCTCTACTGAAATGAGGTTCTTTTGGCTACCACTGTCGACAATGAATTGTAGTAGCGAACCCTTCACCCACATCTGTGAGTGGAAAAGACATTCCCCCTCCTCTGGATCTTCTGGCTCATTCTCTTAGATCTTGGAGGTGGCAACAATGACACTGGGCTTCACATCAATGATCTGCTTCCCTTTACCATTCCCCTTGTCGGGTTTTGACTCAGGGTCGGAACATGCATCTGATTCAGAAGCTTTCAACTCGGCCACCAACGACTGCTTGGTCCGGCACTCAATTGTGTTATGAGTGGGAATCTTATGGAACTCACATCACTTTCTATGTCCTTCTTCGACTTCATGGTGTTGTTCTTCTCTTGCGGCTTCGACGGGTTGTCTTGGATCACCCTGCCTTGGCTTTGTCCTTTGGTCTTCGAATTGGCAGATCCAAAGTCTCGCTTCTTCTGTTTGAACTTTTGCTCCATTTTGACAGTGTATTGGTACATTTTACCGAGTGAGGAGATGTTCAAGAACTCCATCTCTTCCTGGATGTATTTGTGTAGGCAGTCATGGTATTTGAGTACCAAATGCAACTCAGAATCTTTTATACCCAATTGTGTGCAAAGGGTATGAAAAATGTTTGTGAAATCTGGCACATCGTGGTCTCGTCCCTGCCGTAGTGTGGTCCATTTGATGTATTTGTCCTCATAACTTTTGATAGGGTATTACTGCTCCTTGATGGCATCCCAGAATGAATCCCAAGTGGGTGCAGTTGAAAATAGTGAGCCTGTACTTTCATTCTTCTGCTTGTAGTAGGTTTCCCACTAGTCCTTGACGTAGGGAGCTTCTTTGAGAAGAGAAAAAATAATCTTTCCCTGACTGGAAAATTCATGAACAGAAAAATACCCATCTAGCAGATTTAACCATTTATCTACTGCATCTGCGTCTATTTGACCCTCGAACATGGGGATTTCAAAATTAACTTGTACCTTAAAGGGCGTGGCATTTCCAGAGTAGCTGTTGGAAGCCGATGCGTTGCCTCTGGGTAGCCACTGAAGGATTTGTGCAAAGTTGTCCATCATCGTGTTTGTTTGTCGCTTGAGGGCTTCTTCAAGCAAGATTTTGATAGGATCTCCTGCCCCCTCATATTTCTTCTCCTTTTCCATGGGAGGCCATTGGGATTTGCGAGGCTGGTCTTGCAAAGGTTCAACTAGTTCAAGCCCTAACTCCTTATATCCCGACCTCGTTGGGGACATGCAAAGAAAAACAGAGAAAAAGTAGACCGCTCTGATACCACTGATCCGGATTTAATCATGAAGACTAAAAATTACAGAGATAACCATATACACAAAGATGCAATGGAAATAATACTTCATTTCATTAATGTAAAATACTGAAATATGCTTA
>APFE030719634.1:13244-86394 GCA_000404065.3 Pinus taeda
GAATTAAATAAGAAAAATAAATTAAATTAGAGAAATGTAGAGAAGCTCCATGTGGCATCAACCAGCATAAGAATATCCCTCTAAGAGATAACCTGAGTTAATGTAGGAAGTAAATTGGGGATAAAATCTTGACTCATTAATTGACTCCAAGTAATAAACGCAATTTAAAGAATAAAATGGGGGAATAAAGAGACAACTAGGAGAAGAAATAGGAATCTTGTGAGGTGAGGAAAATATTAGTTTTAAATAAAAATTTAAGTAAATAATTTTGGGTGACCCTTGCTGAGAGAATGACACATGGGTAGGTGAATAATTAAGTATTAAATTAAAAGAAAAATATTATAATTATGCATGACATGCCAAGTGTCACCTATGAGGACTCCTATAAAAGAAGGGGCAAGCCATGAAAGAAGAGACTTTTTGGAACCCTACTGTTGGATGGATGATATGATGTGAAAGCAGTGACTACGAAGCTATAGTGAGTTTGGTGAGGTGGAGGGTTTTTAGAGAGGGGACTTTTGAGCTAAGGTTGCTCTCCTCTGCCAGCTAGATTCTTCCTCCATTGTACAAACCCCATTGTAGCTCGGGGGTCCGCGGGGAAGAAGAGTACCCAAGGAGTAGGCTGGGAGGTAAACCGGTGGGTCTTGTTTCGGATCAAGTGCATCATCATACACTCGCAGAAGTGACCGACAACCAGGGAATACAAGCGACAACAGAGTAAGTGGAGTCTCGCCTTCCGGTGTACGGTACATGTGTATTTCGTTACTACTTGATCTTAGATTAAAAGTATGTAAATGTTTTGATATGTTCCTGAAATGAGCATCAGTAATGTGTATGTTGAATGAATTGAAATCTCAATGCGTTTCTTTCTGGTCGTATTTGCTGTTTAAAAAATAAAATAAAAATAAAAAATAAATAATAATAATAATAAATAAAAAATTGTATATAGCATAATCGGGTCACTGCAATAACCACTTGGTTTTCAATATAGTGGCATCTCCCCTTGCCATGGGGGAATATACTATAGTTGTAACATTTTAGATGGTTTTGGTACAATGGAATATCCCCACGGTGGGATAGTACAACAATTGTGTGCCTATAGTGGTATAATGTGGGTATAACATTGTTGTCGTTGTGTGTGTGTGTGTGTTTTGGTAATGGTTAGATAGTGATACAAACATGACAAATGTGATTATTTTGATACAATGGCATATACCCATGGTGTGATAAGTTCTTCAAAGTGGGGGCAATGTGGGTTTAGGTGTTAGTGGTATTAACATCATCATGCGTGTTGTGAATAATCCCACATGATAGTGGGTTTAGTACGTGTTCCCATGGTGGGATACTACTATTTCCAACATGCATATGTTTTGGTATTGACATGAGTAGTAACATCGTATGTCACATAGTTCAAGCTCGACAATGACTAAGTTTGATTCCAATTCGAATTTACTGATGAGGTTAATTTTTTTTTGTTGAATAGCGGAATCGACAACGACGGTGGTAACGTACTCACATTACACGGGGTCGAATCCCACCGACTGCCACTATAACTTCTAGGAGGAACCACCCAGCCCGCAAGAACAACCCTCGGGTAAGACGAGACTCAAACTCGTGACCTGCACAGTGGCACAGATGACTTGATAGATCGTCCGCTGGCCACGAGACCAAACCTCTGTGGGCACTAATGAAGTTAATTTGATTGTATATATGGAAAACATAAAATAATAAAAAATCATCATCAATCAACTAGAATTTTGATTAGTAAACATACATGAATAAGCTTATCATAATAACATTCAAATATTAGTTAAATGTAAATTTATGCCATAGTTTGCAAATGTAAAATGCAAAAAGAGATAACATGATTTTCCATCTTCAAAATTTAAAAGAATGTCTATAATGTCAAATACTTGTAATCTTTGGGAAAGTTGCAAAATTAAAACATGATCATAATTTAAACATATAGTACAATTATATTATTACAAAATCATGTAGAACATATTTTTCAAATTTCAAAATATAAGAAAATAAGTCAATAATGTTAAGTAGTTATAACTCGTAAAAGTGTTCTACAAAAGTAAAAAACATAGTTAGATTATCTATCCTTATGGCCTATTAGTGACATCATAAAACTCCAAATCCGCACTAATAGATTGTGTACTAAAGCCACTAGAATTATGATCATCAAATTCTTCAATAATGGAATTCCATCATTTGACTCATCTATGCTAATATCTTCTTTTGATATGGGCTTGTTGAACCAAAAACTTGTCTAGTCCTACACAAAAAGAAATTTCATCGAAAAAACTATACTTAAGTTCCTCCATGCTTTTTTCTTTATATATAACACTTGGTCGATTTGCCAATGTACGGGGAAATTCTGCACGCTTTGCTCTACACCATACCTCCACACATACTCATCTCTCGCACAACACAAGACTCTGCACAATCCATTCATCCACAATCCATGCATTATTTAACATTAATTGCGGATATCATGTGTTAAAAAATCACTATGCCACCTTTACTCTTATGCTCCTCTTTTTTCTCGTTTCGTGGTCACTTAATGTATCAATAAGAAAAATTCTCATCGCGTTAAAGGCGGCGTGATGAAAATCATGCTTACAGATTTGCTCATCATCACCACTCATAAAACACGATTGTGGGTTAGTAACTTCTATTTATTATTTTGCTTCAACCAACAAAATGGCATGATTCAGTAATTAT
Organism: Pinus taeda; assembly: GCA_000404065.3. Classification (NCBI taxonomy): domain Eukaryota; kingdom Viridiplantae; phylum Streptophyta; class Pinopsida; order Pinales; family Pinaceae; genus Pinus; species Pinus taeda. Next base: position 15,975 of record APFE030719634.1, read on the forward strand.
GTTGAAGAACGAGAGTTAACAACGAAGGCTCACTAAAGGGATTTATTCATCAAGGCATATTTCCCTAAGTACAACAAACAAATGATTACAAGAAAGAAAGGGGAGTCCGTGTGCAACAACACATTCAATTCACTTGCTTGCATAAATCAAACTTTTCAGTATTTGATTGCATACCAGTGGTAATTGAACTTGTCACCAAATGAGAAGAGAAATAACACAATTTGGACCACATGATTGGCAAGTCTCTGATTTCAGAGAAATAGTTTACTTGTGTGCGTGACATTTTAATCTAAAGACTAGAACTGTCAAGTTTGGTGTCAAGAATAATTCAGTCCCCTTGACCCCGAAATCATTTAGAAAGCTCCTTAAGCTGCCAGAAACTACAAAACTACTCAATATTTGTTGATTTCTTTAGAGACTTTTCATGGGGTTTTCTCGAATAATGGGACGAGAAACTACTGCAAATGTCCATAAATTTGTTCTTTATGCATTATATTATTATTTTAAAATTGATGTTATTTTCCATTGGGCAGACCTCATCTCTATTGAATTGTCCTTCCAACTCACGAATTTATTCAAAACTCCTAAATTTTTCATGATAATTATTTGGTCATGGCCCTAGCCTCACCTTCCACAGTCTACCTCATAATAACGATTTGAATCCACACATAGAATCAATACAATTATCGTATTTGGTGTTTCTTTTTTCATTTTTTCCAAATGCAAGATTCTTTTGTTACATAAGTTAGTTATCTACTAATTGGGTGAGAACCCAAGAAAATTTCAAATGAAGAACATGCCTTCCTTCGGGGAAAAGACATACATGAAGAGAGAGAGAGAGAGAAAAACACACTGGTTCACATTTACGGATTATATGACAAACCCTTGTTGCTTCCTAAGTTTGTATCAGACAAGTACTACGTTGTTGAAGTATTTAGACAAATCATTTGTGGCTCATTTTGCTTGAGAGAAATAAAAAGAAGCATTTTATTTCTTTGCTTTTTACTGTGGGAGAAATAATTGTAGAAAACACATCTCACCTGACAGAATATTCAAAATCATTGAATAGTTTCAATTTAATTAAAACAGAGGCAATCCAAGGATTTGATTTAGGGGAATTTTTTCAAGGCACCTCGCCATAGTCAGATATGGAAATTTGTTTACAATAATTACTAAAGAAAGTGGAGAACGTCACATCAACCCATCATGGGAAAGAGAAATACCTACCCCTATTGAACAAATTGCTAAAGAAACCAGTGTTGCTCTGGGAGGGTACAATAGATAAAGATGCATGAATCTTACAAACACCCCTCCAGCTTCAACACCTCACACTCTCCTAAGTTTGTCATCAAGTCACAGAATGAAGGACTCTAATGTGGCTAGAGGAATGAGTAATATGGGCACTCTGGTGGAGGAGGTGGAGAGGAGCCAACTCCCAATGCAATATTAGAAAGATCACACATTCTTGAATCATCTGAGAGAAAAAACTCTAAAGAGGCTTAATCTGTAGAAGAGCCAACTAATATGGAAGTTGTTGGTGTTGCACTACCTAATTAGGTTACATCCCGCATGGCTAAAAACTAGAGAATGATTCAAGATATAGTAGAGGAAGTGGTCATCTTTGATGACCATCCAGAAACTAGGCATGATGCACATTATGATAAAGGTAATAAGAAGCTAAGGGTTGAAAAAGTAAAAATTCAAAATAAAAAGGTCATTAATCAGTCGAGAAAAAAAGTGGATGTCTCTGAAATAAGAGCAACTAGACTCCTAAAGCTACACCAGACTACCGATGAAGCTCTAGCCGACTTTGCTATAGAACAGGAAGTTGAAAATTTGAGTCTAAAAAATAGAATACATGAGCTTGAAGAAGCTCTTAATCTAGTGCCTTTGTTCATGACCCCTCTAGCTACCAAAGCACTTAAGTCTATGGCAAATACACTCAACGCACCCTATCAATTCAGAAGAGCGACACACTAACTAACAATAATCATTTCTTAGATTGTAACTAACGTTAATGACCATGGAAATTGTTGAAAAACTATGGGAAACCACTTTGCACTTGAAAAATTTGGCACAAAGAATTCATTCATTAATTATCTTGAGAAGGATCTTGAAAATTATCAATGATTTATTGATAATGGATTTTCAACCTTGTGAATAAGGTCAACTTACTTGGTGGTTCCAAAGGATACAATAGAATCTCCCGGGTGCTAAAAGACTAAAGCAAATCAAAATTGGTTGGTCTTCTAGAATTAAAATGTTGGAGGAGGTGTTGTAGTGGCTACAACCACCCTTCAAAAATTTTCCTTAGTCTATTTTGGAGCTTCCTTACCAACCTTTCACAGCACGTTGTCTTGCTTCGTCAATTACTCAAGATTTAGTGTTTTCCTTGCACAAAGGCAGCCTATTGATCACAGTTGATCCATTCCCCTCATAAGATGTTCACCTGGACTTGGTCCAGCTGCAGGCTGAGGAGCTTCCCCTTGAAAATTGTGCATTTAGGAGGGTAGCCAACCTTCCCTCCAGAAATTGCACAATCCTCTCTGGCAACCTGCTGGGCTCCATGATTGCACAATCCTGCCAGCGAACACTACCAACGGGATTTGCGCAAATTTCCCCAGGAGGGTTGATCAGCCCAGGATTTGTGCAAATCTGGGCAGCAGTTAGCTGCTCTGCCCATAAATTGTGCAATCCTCCTGGGTAGTCAACCCAGTTCCCAGCCAGGAATGCACATTTTTCCCAAGCAGTTGAGCAACTGCATGCATGAACAGTCTGGTTGACCAGTTCCATCCGGGACCAAGGAGACTTGACTTGCATGCATGCATGACTTGATCTTCCTGGAATAGCAAGAGACAACATGCAAAAGGCATCCCATGATTCTAGGAGCTATTTTTAGCAACTGAGGGTTACATGCAAAGTTGTTTTAGAAGGTTCCCTCCAAGTATCACTTTTTCCTAGATTTGTGGCATGCGCGTCATGAGACCAAACTTATTTATTCGACGCATCAGAGTTCATTCATTCACATCGATCTTGGATCTTTGACATCCCACAACACATCCAGGGCTCTTTGACACCTCCAGCTCAATTATTCATGGGTAAGTGGCCTCAACTTGTCTTTTTCAGCATTTTTGTCGCTTTTTGTGTATTCGCTTGTGTGAGTGATGTTTGCTTGATTTCTTTGAATGCTTGTTTTCATTTACATGTGTACTAGCTTGTCCTAGCTCTGTTTCAGTTTTCGTTGCTATCTCACTGTTGTCGCATGCATGAAATTGTTTTGCACGGACGTTCGCCCAACCGACAAACTGTCTCACCCACATGCATGTTGATATGTTTGCTGAATCTTTCATTCATGTTTTGCATGCACTGTCAATCACTTCTACTATCACTTAGTGTCGCCATGCATTCACTGTCTTATTTGCTTTCAGTTGCCCGTTGGCGAGTCGGGCCAACTTGGCCCATATTCTGCCTTCACCAAGGCTGCATTGCGCAATTTGGGGAAGGAAGACTCATTTTACTCTCCAGAAATGCACATTCCTACCCAACACTGACCTCCAGGACTGTTTTGCGCATTTCTAGATGACATTGGCTGCTTGGCCTAAGAAATTGCCCAAATTTGTCCCTCAGCCAACAATCCTTCCCAACTGGAATTGCGATTGCGCAATCCCTGTAGCCAGATGCTTGACTGTATTGCACATTTCGCAGATCCAACAGCTAGTCCTGCCTCCCAAACAACCCAGATTGCCTTTTACATAGTTCTGGCAGCCAGTCACCCAGCCTCCCAGAAAAATTTGCGTAATCTTGCTCATCAGTTTCCCAGGTATGTGTTGTGTCCTTCCCCAGATTTGTTTTGTTTCCACTAACATATTTCTTGCCATGCATGCTGCTTGTTTCCAGATCTTTCAGGTGTTCATCTGTCTCAATGGCTTCCAAGAGAACAGGATCACAAGACACTAATGGAGTTGCAGCTGGAGCAACAGTTGAGCAGGTGTCCTCTAGTCTGCCAGTCTATGAAGATATGAAGCTGTATCCAGACAAGGACATCAAATTGAAGTGGGAAGAGGTTAATGAAACATTCGCAGACACTTTTGGGGAAGACCTCAAAGATTGTCAGGTTTACATGAACATTCACAAGTTCGGCTTGTATCGGATTGCATGTAGATACCCGACGTTCCCATGCGCGAACATGATTCACTGGATTCTCTCTCACATTGATCCCGAGACGATGACCTTGAGCGATGTTAGTGGGACGGAGCTTGCAACCTTCTGGGCACGAGATTATGATGAGATATGTCAGATGCCATAGCCCGTGACTATCATGAGTCCTCCATTCATGTTGCCCGACAGCAGAGGTAACTCTAGAGACATTCTGAAGGATTGGGTAAAAGAGCCAGCTCGTTTCAGGACAACAGCCAACCGGATCTACAAGACAAAGATATTGAGGAATGCGTTCCAATACCTGGTCATATTCGCATGTCGACTGAGTGGCCAAGCGAGCACTAAAACCTTTCCTCAGAGTTGGGTGATCGCATTGGACCAACTGGCTAGAGGAGGAAGACCATGCAACTGGTCCGACATACTGGCTCATCAGCTGGAGGAACAAGTCATGAAGGCTCGACAGTCACCCGAGGGTATGCATGCAGAGATTTACATGTCCACCTACATCCTAGATGCAGTCTGTGCGCGACATGAGTTCCTGAGCTTGGAGTGGGCATGGTCACTTGTGAAGACTATTGTGAACACATATTTCAAGTTGTTGTCCGAATGCAGCTTCAAAAAAGTAATCATACGACTGTTCGACCGTTTTGTCACCCCAGTATACAAGATGATATTCGAAGAGGATCCACCCTACTTGTCAAAGGAAGCAATGGAGGCATTGTTAGGCATTGCAGATTGGTATGCCTCATCGTCCGACGCTTTCATCCGAATGTTTAGTGTGGAGAAGCCTCCGCATGTTCTGACAAAGTTTGCCTTGGACGTACTGGTCATGTAGGAAGTAGCGTATCACGTCTTGGTAGGATTGACAACTAGATTGCAACGGAAGAAGAAGGCACCTTGGCCCACTCTTCTATTGCAGATTGGGTTATATGAGATCTGGAGTATCAAGCAAGTGGATGTTGAAGCAGAACATATGAAGAAGTACCCATTTGACCTTCGAAGCTTCAACCCATATGACCCACATTGCATTGTGAAGGATCACTGCCTGAGAGTTCAGTTCAACTGGATCCATGGAGCATTTCATTGGGTCGAGGAAGACTCATGGAGGTATTGCTACAATTCCTCCGGACCCAATGAATATGTTGGATTTGCCGTAGAGTGGTTAGCAAAGCAGCATGAAGTAGCATCACAAAGAGCACCAGCAGTAGAGGTAGCAGAGCCAAGCATACCTGTGCGCGACAAAGGGAAGAGGAAGATTGTTGACAACATGGAGGAGGAGCAAAGCTGCAAGTTTCGAGCAGATCCACTTGTAAAACAAGTAGCTATGGCTATTAATGCAAAGAGGTAGCATTGCGACAAGCGAATCACGCAAAGGTAGAGAGATAAGAAGAGAATGGAAGAAGCAGAGAAGGAGTTGCATGAGTTGAGGGAGAAACTCCAGAAAGAACAAGAGCTGAGCCAAGGGGAGAAGGAAGCATAGCAGCAGCAGATACAATAGAGGGTGCATCATGTACAAACAGATGAAGCAGTGACCGTACAAGTAGTTGATTCATCTGAACATATGGCATCAGAAAAACAGGGTGAATCATCATAGGGGAAAGACTTTGCTCATGAGATAGAATAGGTGCTTGAACAATTGGATGTAGACATGGAGTAGTAGGAGTTGGAACAAGACATCAACCTCATGCCTCACCACAAAGAGGTTGACTCACCCGCTTTAATGCATCAGGATGATGAGCAAGTATTGAATTATCAAGGAGACACTGAGATCCTTGGTGGGCAACCGTAAGCAAAGGTACACAATATCTCCTTAGATGAATCTCATCACAGAGTTGTGTAGTCTCACAGAGTATCGACTCTGGAGGACCAAACATCTCCTGCGCAAGTTGAAGAACAAGTGATCGTGACTGATGTGCACAAGCATCCAGCTGCTTTGGCTGATGCAACTAGAGTATATGTCGAAGCCACTAGCTCAAGTGTTTGTTTCCTCATAGCCGAGAATGAGCGAATGGCGAAGGAACTACAGGTGACCACGCAAGGAGGAGACTTGATGACAATGTCCGCACGAGCTAAACTAAAGAAGGCAATACTAGATGAATTATTGTCCCTTGATACAATTATGTGAGCATTGTACTCCAAGTTTGGTACTGTGCACCAAGCATTCGTCCATCTCCACAGATGGCAACAACGATGTACAAGAAGAGCACGCATTTTGAAGAACATACATGCTGTTGTTGATAACATGCAAGCTTGGACGATGAAGTACATGGGAGCCTCGCTTCACTTGCCAAAGATGATGAGGGCCAATGCGGTTGAGCTGCAAGCACGTATCCGGAGTCAGATCCGAAACTATGACGACCTACCGCATCTCATCACTAGCATACAAGCTTCCCATGCACGAGTATTCAAGAGCATGGATGTTGTGGTGCACACAAATGCAATCCCATCACTTGGGACTCTCACCCAGACGAAGACAAAGCAGGTCCAACAGGAGCTTGACTCATACTTTGACGAGTTGATGTGCATCACCACCAGCCCAGACTTGCCTATCAGTGCAGACATCATGTGCAAGTACGTTGTTGGTTCGACCACATTGAGGAAAATGATGCACATGCTTTCAGACGAGTTGGACAGAGGAGCCCGAGCAGTGTACCTGGATGCTATGGAGGCAAGGTTTAGGTTTCAGATAGATGTCACAGTGGGACACACGGACACCATCAAGGACTACCAATCTTGGCATCAATATGTTACTATTGATCAACATGAGGATGTCGAGCAGTTGGACTTCTATAGTTGTCTAAGTTAGAATGATGTCTAGTTTGGCTTGTTCAAGCCATTGTTCACATGGGTAGATGTGCATTGTAATGTTGAGTTATGTCAAGTGTAAGTCAAGTCTCAATAGTGGATGTAACAGTCATAGAGTAGGTGAAGAGTCATAAGGGTAGTTGAATGGTCACAAAGGGGAATGTCAAGGGTCACCCCACCGTTTGCTATAAATAGTCCCTCATAACTCATTGTATAGGCTTTTGGTCAGCCAAGCTTCTATTAAGACTATCTTGAAGAAAGCTTGGACAATATTGTAATGTGCCTTGGCTTATCCACTGCATGGAGCTAGTACATCTCTTTGGAGGAGCAAGCAGATGTGGCTGTAACGTTTCACTAATGGGGCTAGTAGGTTTACATGGATGTATTGTATGATTGGAACTTACACTTATTTATATAATAAGAGCCCACATATTTTCATGCATATGTTATTATTGTAGTTGGATTGTTCCGGTTGCCTTAATGATATATGTTATTTAACTTACGTATTTGTGTATGAATTGATTGGTATGCAATTATAAGAATCTTGTTGCAAATGTGTTGTTGGTTTAACCATCACTTTGGATTGTCGACTGTTCTTTCCAGCGTGTGATGCATCTTCGCTTGTGTGTTCCCTTCCCAACTGAGTACTAATACAAGTTGTCAAAGGGCGCACTCATCTCACCCCCTTTTGTTAGAACCTTTCATGCATCTTCCCTGACTCACTGCGGCAGTCACACCCTTGCTATTGACAAAGTTATCTTACTTGCCTCTGTGCGACATCGTGGTTAAGGCATTACCTTACGACCCACTACTGGGACTTCTACACCAAACGGTCTGAGCTCTAATTGGGACTTCTTACCGGGGAGATCCCCTTGACATGTTGGCGGGTCCAACACCGTCAACAGGAGGCTATTATTGATTGCTCAAACATTGATAATAAAAGGAGCAATGTTTTCTTAAGGCCATTCATGTTGTTGACGACTTCAAGGGGCCCTACATGATTAGAGACTATGCTAGTTTCTAAAGATGTATTATAAGAAGAGCTAGAGGTTATTCAACAACTCAATCAATTTCATGGAAGTTGAAATAAGAAAGCAATTAGTTACATGCGTAAATTCTAATGAAGACCTATTAGCTACAACTGCAAAATTGTAGGTAGATGCCCATTAAGGAGGAAATATTCAAATTATGTGTCAAACATGACATAATGATTCCTCCTATGAAATAATATATTGGAGAATGGATAAAGAAATCACTGCAAGATATCATTAATCTCAAATAATTGCAAAATAATTAGATTTATGAGATCCTTTCAGCCATATAATGGAACATCTTCTTCAACATGATAGAACTATTTCCACATCATTTTTGTAAGTATCCAAATCTATTGAAGAAATTCCTTTTTTCTTCCTAGTCCTTGGTCATTTAGATTTCTTGATTGTTCCTTTATAACATTTAAGCCGATCCCTGATTGCAACTCGTTTTTTTTTTTTTGTTGTTAAGGTATCTTAATATTTACTAGTCCATGGGAGCCTAATCCCAATTTGTTAATTTTAGGTATGTTCTATGCTAGAGCTATTTAAATTAATTTTCACAATTAGCAATCACATTAACATTAAAGTAAACTGCAGATAGAACATATATAAATCGTAGAAGACAAGCCAAGGCAAGAGGACACAAGATGTGGCGCTAGCCAGGGACAAACCCCAATGTGGGGAAACCCTTGATCAATTCTTCCTTTACGTTATTCAAAGTTCAACAGAGAAGGAGAGAGATAAATATTACATTTATAATAGAAGTCAACATTTTGACTTTTGATATCAGCATGAGATTAGTTGAAGACATATGCTTCAACTAATTCTCCAAGGTGACTACTTCACCTATTGTAGTGTTGCATTTTCCATTAGCTACACCTTACCATGTAGCACCATCTCATCTGCTTTCATCATCATGCTGCCCATTATTCTGCATATTCCATCATTATGCAACCCTATTCATCATCATGCTGCTCCTTACTTAACATGGCCATTTATGTTGAATCTTTCATCATCATGAACAGAGACTGTTCATCTTTATCATCCTCATTATTTTGAGACTGTAACCATTAGACACGTTACTGCTTATGATCCTTTTCATGGTGACTGCATATTAATATGCTGAGAAAATGTATGGTATTGATATTCAAATTGAGATCACAGATCTGAATACTGTGCATCATGGAAACTTATTTCATCAACACGGTTCTGCAGAGATAGTATGTCGAGAGTTTTATCACTGTTGTTCATTGTGTTTGGACTGCTACAGGTATGCCACCGTATCACTGTAAACCTTTTCCTTACTGTGACTGCGCATGCACTATTATGAGAGCACCGAGATACATGTTTATCTACTCATATGTTGAGGCTACTGTCACCCGAGTTGATGATTGTTCCTATAGCGAGGTGCAGTCAAACCCTTTATTGCGGTTCAACTTCATGCGGAGATCACTGCGGCTCCTCTTCATGACAACGGTTCTCTACAGCCATATGTCTTCCTCTTTATACCTGCGGCTAACTGTGGTGCGTATAAGAGTCTTCATGACAGTGAGTGAGTGTCTTTATTAACTGCTTATAGATTGCGTTTAGATGTCTTCATGACTGCGTGGAAAGTGTCTTCATGACAACGTATAAGGTCTCCATGTTGTGCATATATATTGCTGCGTATGTACAAGTGTTTCCATGAACGTCTTTGTTACAACATGTCTCCCATTACAACGTATGAATGTCTTCCCTTAATGCGGTAGGTGTCTCCATTACATCGTATGAATGAATTCCTTCCCTTATTGTGGCTAGCTATTTCCATTACATCGTATGAATTCCTTCCCTTACTATGGCTAGGTGTTTCCACTACAACGTATAAGCTAGGGCATCATACGCTTGGCCCAACGTATCTTCTTGTGTGTCTCCTTCTCCAAAACCCAAGACGTGGAGAGGAGGAGATCACATGAAGAGTGTGTGTCAAAACGACTTCAAGTCCTCTTCTATTTATACTAAAACGTGGATGATGAATAGACACATCTATTGGGCTTCTAAGCCTACTCAAGTTGTTGGCCGACTTGACAATTTGTTTTATAACATAAATAAATTCGTAACTTCATAAATACTTATCAGAATCGGATGATCTTTAGATCAATCCTACACCTCTCAATGAGAGGGATCTAATAAAAATATTAGCTGCCATAAATAAGATGACCCCATGGAGTTTGGCCCTAGTTGCCAATTTTAACACTCCCTCTCAACTAGGGAGAACTCCATCCGCTAATCCATATATCTGATTGTACTATCTTTTCCATCAGTGCCCTATCCTGCTCTGCTCTGCTCAACTCTACTAAGCTCTGCTCAGCTGCTGCTCTGCTCTGTTGAACCATGAAGAAGAAGAATTGATTGAGAATGTGTCATACCATTCTTCACTGACCTGAAGTCAGTCTCAGAGTGTGTACCACTGGTCCCAGACCACTCCTCAACCGACCCGAAGTCAGTGTCATAGTATGTACCACTCTCACTGGTCCCAGACTAGTCCTCTACTGACTCGAAGTCAGTCTTAGAGTATGTACCACTGGTCGCAGGCCAGTCCTCTACTGACTTGAAGTCAATGTCATAGTGGGTACAACTCCTACCACTAGTCCCAGACCAGTATCATTGATCCCAGATCAATGAAGGTCATCCTAGCATAGGGAGTACGATAGATACAATGATGCATCCATCAGTACTACTATGGTCCCTATCCTCATTTCCTTGCTCATTGATCAGATGAGAGGTACTTCCCATGAGTCCCAAATTGCATGGGTAGGATGCCTCGATAGGAGAACTAATCATTCTGTCCACAGGAGAGCAAATCATCCTGTCCCACAAGAGAGTGAATCATCTTGTCCACAGGAAAGCGAATCATCCTATACACAGGAGAGCGAATCATCTTGTCCCACAAGAGAGAGAATCATCTTGTCCTACAAGAGAGCGAATCATCTTGTCCACAGGAGAGAAAATCATCCTGTCCAGCACGTGCCACCAGGGGAGGGTGAGTCACCCTATGGTCGTATGTTGTTCCAGTAAGAACCGCAAGCCCCAGAGCTCCCAGAGCTCAATGTATGCAACATGCAAGACCCTTTTACAAGGGTCTCTCAATGACTCCAAGTCGTCCGGGAAAATCACAAATTTTGATCTTTCCCCGGGGCTTTGACAAAATGACAGCGACCTGTTCATCAGTCTCAATGCGATGGAGCCTCCTTGCTCATTGACTCACCATATCCCAGATAAGGTAGTATTTGATGTCTATCTGCTTGAGCAATCATCGAATATGAGATTCCTCTATAATCGAATCCCACCTCTGGTTGTCATAGAGAATCACAGTGGTATTCATCATGTGTACAATCAGCTCACTTAAGAGCTTCTTCAACCATGCAGCTTCATACGAGATTATACTCGTAGCTATGTATTTGATTTCGACGGTGCTTATAGCAACCGACTTTTGCTTCCTGCTTATCCATGATATCAAAGCATAATCCAAAGAGAACTAGCACTGAGAAGTGCTCTAGTGATCCTCCACTGCCTGCCCACTTAGTATTCGAATAATCATGCAGATTCATATTTTCGGTAGTGTATCTCAATACATGAGAGATTGTGCCCTGAAGATATCTCAAAGGATTCTTGGCACCAATCCACTGAGGCTCAACCGAATATGAGTTCGCCATGCTAACTGCAAAACATATGTCTGGTCGGAAGTTCACCAAGAACATCAACGCGAATGAGTTTATCAAACTCAGTCACATTTCCCAAATCTGGTCCGACATCACTACCATATAACTTCTGAAAGTTAATATCCTCGAGGTAGTCACAGGCTTGCAATTTAACATTCCACATTCGGAATGCAACTCCCTCTTACTTCTGCAAATGAGAGGGTCTACACCTGTCAGAAATAGATCGTCCTCATAAGGTGCTGGTATGAGAGGTCTATCATCCACAACCTTTAGATGGTTTGGATTGGTTTCAGTCATAGTGAATCTCAGCTTCATCGGGCAACTATCGATCCTCTCATACTACGCTCGGGGTGTTTTGCTTCAAGCCATAGAGGGATTTCTTCCACCTGTATACATGAGATTCCCGTTCATGAATCTCAAACTCCACGGTTTGTTCCAAACCTGTGGACCTGCTACATGAGGGAATGGTGCCCTTGTAAGATTTTCTTTCGGTTCATCTTAGACATGTACTTTCATGCTCTTTTTGAATTCAGGCTTCCCTGTCATCATCTGACTCACAGTCCTTTGGTGCTATGTGTCAATGAACATGGTCCCCAATGGACTTTCTGTAACTTGATACAACCCTGAACTTCAAAAATATCTTGAAAATTCTATTTTCAAACACGTACCTTTCCATCGACGAGTGAAACCTTGAAACCTTCTACTTCCATTGCTGAAACAGACATCAGGTTCTTCTTGCGATCAGGTACATAAAAGAGATTATGTAAATGAATCGAGTTACCCTCATTCAATTGAGAGGTAATATTCCCTACACCCTTTTTGGAATAGGTGGCATCAGCTCCAAGTATAATCCCAAGATTGTTTCTGTCTCTACCAAATTAGAGAGTGCACCCATCTATCCGATGAAGTGCCTTGAAGCACTACAATCCATACACTAGATTCCCAAAGAATCTAAAATACAAGATAACGCTTCTTTATCTTATCATAAACAAAATTTGATTCTTCATACCTGGGGTTCCTTGCTTTCTTTGAAGAGTCGACCATTTTCTTGATGACCGAATTACCTGTCATTCCTTTGATCATTGAAGATGTCCCTGGAATGATTGTTATCTTCATCAAGAGATGTGTCTCTGCCATTCAGACACTCCTTCGCATAATGGTTGAACTTATTGCAACCAAGTCATCTGCCTTTCCTTCCACCCTTAGATTCGAACTCCCCGATGAAGTGATCTTTAGGTAGGCCATCAAAAACTTCCGCTTCGCCATTCTGATAATATTCTCTGTGTCAACTTCAGCCTTGGCGAATTTAGAAGAGAGATGTTGATCCTTCTGTCCTCTCCCAACTGTCTTCGGTGATTGCTCTTTCACTCTTGCTTGGGCATTGTCTTCACCTCAACTTTGATACCATGTTAATTTTAGGTATGTTCTATGCTAGAGCAATTTAAATAAATTTTCACAGTTAGCAATCACATCAGCATTAAAGTAAACAACCGATAGAACATAAATATAAATCACAGAAGATAAGCCAAGACAAGAGGACACAAGATGTGGCGCTAGCCAGGGAAAAACCCCAATGTGGGGAAACCCTTGATCAATTCTTCCTTTATGTTCTTCAATGTTCAGCAGAGAAAGAGATAGAGAGAGATAATACATTTACAATAGAAGTCAACATTTTGACTTTTGATATCAGCATGAGATCAGTTGAAGACATATGCTTCAACTGATTCTCCAAGTTGACTGCTTCACCTATCGTAGTGTTGCATTTCGTCCATTAGCTACACCTTATCGTGTAACACCATCTCATCTGCTTTCATCATCATGCTGCCCATTATTTTGCATCTTCCATCATTATGCAACCTTATTCATCATCATGCCGCTCCTTACTTAACATGCCCATTTATGCTGCATCTTTCATCATCATGAACAGAGACTGTTCATCTTTATCATCCTCATTATTTTGAGACTGTAACCATAAAAAATGTTACTGCTTATGATCCTTGTCATGGTGACTACATATTAATATCTTGAGCAAATGTATGGTACTGATATTCAGATTGAGATCACAGATCTGAATACTGTGCATCATGGAAACTTATTTCATCAACATGGTTATGCAGAGATAGTATGTCGAGAGTTCTATCATTGTTGTTCATTATGTTTTGACTGCTACAGGTATGCCACCGTATCACTATAAACCTTTTCCTTACTGTGACTGCATATGCACTATTATGAGAGCACCGAGATACATGTTTATCTACTTATACGCTAAGGCTACTGTCACCTGAGTTGATGACTGTTCCCATAGCGAGGTGCATTCAAACCCTTTACTGCAGCTCAGCTTCATGCGGATATGACTGCGGCTCCTCTTCATGACAGCGGTTCTCTGCGGCCATATGTCTTCCTCTCTATACCTGCGGCTAACTATGGTGCATATAAGAGTCTTCATGACAGTGAGTGAGTGTCTTTATTAACTGCGTATAGACTGCGTTTAGATGTCTTCATGACTGTGTGGAAAGTGTCTTCATGACAACGTATAAGGTATCCATGTTGTGCGTATCTATTGTTGCGTATGTACAAGTGTTTCCATGAACGTCTTTGTTACAGCGTGTCTCCCATTACAGCGTATGAATGTCTTCCCTTACTGCGGTAGGTGTCTCCATTACATCGTATGAATGAATTCCTCCCCTTATTGTGGCTAGTTGTTTCCATTACATCGTATGAATTCCTTCCCTTATTGCGGTTAGGTGTTTCCACTACAGTGTATAATCTAGGGCATCATCTGCGTATAAGCTAGGGCATCATATGCTTGGCCCAACGTATCTTCTTGTGTGCCTCTCCTTCTCCAAAAACCCAGACATGGAGAGGAGATCACATGAAGAGTGTGTGTCAAAATGACTTCAAGTCCTCTTCTATTTATACTAAAACATGGATGATGAATAGACACGTCTATTGGGCTTCTGAGCCTACTCAAAGTTGTTGGCCGACTTGACAATTTGTTTTATAACATAAATAAATTCATAACTTCATAAATACTTATCGGAATCGGATGATATTTAGATCAATCCTACACCTTTGAATGAGAGGGATCCAATAAAAATAGTCGCTGCCATAAATAAGATGATCCACATGGAATTTGGCCCTAGTTGCCAATTTTAACACAATTCCCTTATGGAACAAATCCATTTACTTTTAAAAATTTAAGTATCAGGGTTTTGAATAGTGCTTTAGGCACTTGACTTTTCCAAAACTTTAATTTGTAAACTTATTTTTGAATCTCCTAGAAAGCTTCCTTTTGGGAAAGCGATTCATTTGTGATTCTGAGACTTATTTTAAAGTAGCATGAATCTTGTGAATTCTTTCCTATTCCCTTTATGGTTTCCATGAATGAAGTCATTCTATAGCTCTTTGAATATTTAGATCATTACTTTTTTGTCTTTATCAATTGTTTTGCTTTAGTAATGTGTATATCATGATTTATGCATGAAATGGATATGATTAATTAATTTTTTGTATTTATATTTTTGTTATGTACTCTTGTTATCACACCTGGTCCACTCATAGGTGCATGATTTGAATGCATATTATTTTTTGGTATATATTGGAAATCGGAGTGTGTTGAAAGAGGAATACCACCTCTTTCAAAACGAAGAGGAACCTGTGTTCGAGCCCTACAAAATTGACCTTTTTCTTGATGGGAAAAAAAATCAACAAGGCTCAAACCATGACCGAGAGGAATTAGATATATCTTTGGGCACACTACTCAGGACCAACTACAAATGATTGCGAATTTAAACAAGGTCTTCAAATATTGGAGACAATAAGTTGTTTATTTTTTTGGATTTAATATGGTTAAATCTACTCCAGTTTCTTACACAAGAATAGACACATGAGTCCCTGCTCAAAACACGAATTACACAATGTTATAATTGAGGGGACTCTAATCCATAAAATTGCCACCATCTCCCTGGAAAAATATTGGGCCTATCATATATGTCACTAGTCTTTGCAAATATTCCGTCTTCTAACTTGTTTGCTCAAAGTTGCTCTCTAATTTTCTTAGATTATTCTAGATTATAAAAAAATCATCAAATTTCTATATAAAGGCCATTCATGACTTCTACATCATTATTTCTCTTTATCCCAAAGAATCTAAGATCCAAATAATAAGTTGTTGCATGCAAATGGCTATATAACATTTTCCAATTTTTATTTACCTCCTCCCATATTGCAATGTATTAATTTTTCTTATTATTAAAAGATTTTGTGATGCTTTCTTTAACAAGATCCATGCTTTCATAAACAAAACTCATGGAATAAGTATTACCATTAACCATGTGAATAATATCAATAATTGGTTCACATGCTTTTAAAATCTTCATAACACTGGTTCAAAAAACATTTTCTAAAATCACTTGTTCCAACTATTTTTCTTTAACTTCTTTTGAAATGTGAGTTTTTCCACTCATTGCTACAAATAACATTTTTTATAATTGATTTTTCTTCAACTAATATTTTGAGAGTAATGTAATATGTGACAAACCTAGTGTCATAAAACCTTAATAGTTCTTTAAATATGTGTTTTCTATACAAGCTCAATGTGAGTTGATGGTTAAATATAAAGAATAAAATTATTTTTCATTCTGAATTGTCTCGTTAATTCATAAGAACTTTGCCAAGTCATGCAACAGTAATTCAAGACAATGAACACCATAATGTATCCAATATGTATTTATTCATGCTCATCTTTCCTACTTCCACACAATTTAAAGCATTGTTAGTTATAACATAGACCACATTTTCTTTCTCAACTCCAAGAATAGTTTCCTTTAAAATCTCGAAAATGTATTCAAAGGTCTTTTTGTGCCCTAATGTATCAATTACATTAACAAAAATGTTTTTTAGTGTAATAAACCAACATATTAATTAGTGGTTTATGAATCATATACCAACAATTTGATAAAATTGTGCACTATGTTTTTTTCTAAAACTCTTTGATCTTTTGAAATCTGTTTGTGATTTTTTTTACCTTTTTAAAAGAGTGGTTCCTATAATCTCATAACTGAGAGATACATATCATTTACTAAAATTTGCAATCATCTTCCATGCATTGATGAAATAAAAAATTCTTGTTACATTAAATGGTATTGCAGATTCAAAAAACATATCAACAAGATTATCAACTTATTGTTTTTTCAGACTTCTAAAGAGTATATAATGTCAATGTTTCACTTGATTTATTGTTCATTGGCCAAGATTAACTTGCAATGCTAGCCATGTTTGAATAAAGCGATGAAAATTAGTTATAATTCATTTGCGATTTTTGTTTGAACACACCACCTTTTGTTTTCTTTAACTTACTCAACTTTTTTCATGTTGTTATAATTTTTTTCAAGTTATTCTTCGAGGTTCTACAAACACTTTGCAACCATCAACACCACCTCCTTTACCATTAGTGATAGAAAACAAGTAGTTCATTACTCTAGTTAAAGACCCAACAAATCAAACTTTATATAATTTGCATTTCAGATGTCTTCATGAGGCCCATCCAATTTCTCTTCTTCTGTTGTTGATTTTGTAGGCGTCGTGACAAATTTTTTTGCATTTTTGTTTTCACATTATGATTAAAATTTAAATAAATGATAAAAAAATAAAATTAATATACAAATAGAACCTAATATATCTTGAAGGAAAAACCTTAGAACATTAGACAAAAAAAGAATTAATATTTTCAAACAACAAGCGTTCTTTATATTAACACATTTGGCTAGATTATGATTATTAATCTATAAATAATAAATTCCAATTACATCAACAATATGTGAGGTTAACCAAAACCCAAAGCTCAAATAGTTGTTGCTGACAAAGAAACTGTTAAATGCCCAAAAACTTAGTGTAAATGTGAGTGTTGGTGCAAATTGTAATTTAGTTAAGTGAACACAATGAACATGAATATTCTAGATGAATATCAATGTTTGAGATAATTATGAAGCAAAAATTAAATTTGTTTATAAATTTTATTTGAAAGTCACTTGTGCATTATTCTATTCAATATACAACAATGATAAACTGGATGTTCCAATTGAAACTTGATATTCAAGTCAGTATTATAACAAGTTTAAAGTAAAGAGACTATATTATGGTTCATATTCAACATGAAAAGAAACATTCAACTATAATAATGATGTTTTAAAATAATAAAGAGAATGAAGAGTAAAATATAAATAAGTTATGATAACAAATGATTTAATACAAAATGATTATTTTCCCTACAGTTTATCTTTTAATAAAATTCAAAAATAAATTGTATCAATGACCAACAATTTCATTCGATCATAGATATGAGCGTACTATTCACTTGTGATATAAAAAAATTGTTAATTATGTGAGATCAAATTCACGATTCAAAAATTTAATGTGACTCTTTTGAATGTTAGAGATACATAACTTTTATTATAGGTTGAAATTTCTTGTTTTGAATTATTTAGCCACTGTCATATGTTCAAGGATATTGACACCATTAATATTATGAAATTTAATGTGTTTTGGTGCATTGACACTGTGAATGATAGAAAAATGAAAATTCAAATAATGATGATAGAATTCAATAAGCCAAGCATTTAGCTTATATAATAATATATACTAACATCATTTTTACGACATTCAATATCACTAAAACGATTTACGATATAGTGAAATTAGAGCTTAAGTTTGTATCAATAATGTCTAAATTCATTTTGGAAATGTGCATAATGAATGCATTAAAACCTAGATTTAGTGATACATCATCCAAAATTTATATTTTAGTGATTGGTTATAGACTGTGTTTAGTCTTGTTAAGTGTAAAATAATGTTGAAAATGAACAATTTTCATGCCAAACATGAACAATGACCGAAAACCGTAAATGGTTTAAACACAAAGCTACTCTAACACTATGGTCCAGAACTAACACACCTATAAAGTTTAAACATAGAAAAAGTGACTTAAGACTTACTTGGGTCTTGAAGTTTGAAAGCTGTTGGAGTCTTCTGTAGATTCAAACCAAGTCTAGTTGAGTCACTGAGCCCCCCACGCTACACAATCGCACGATCTCCTCGATTGACAAATCTTAACTCCCACCTAAGCAACTAAAGACTTGTAAGTTTCAAATTTGAGTCATAGACAATGAAGAAATATACAAACTTGAAATAATATAGTTGTAATAGATTATTACCACTCAATTTAGCGACTAAGGGACCAAGTTGTTGTTCAAAGTTTGAGCAAAACAAAGTGTAGAAACATGGTAAATAAAAAGCTTTCGTGAGTTGTGTGACAAAAAATTAAGTAGGAATAAAATAAAACTTTGTTAGTGCCCATGGTTTTTTTAATAAATTGCTGACCAAAATTCGCAAACCCTATTTTTTTTTGTTAAATTTGCCACAATGATTGACTTTTGATTCAAATTCATTTATGTCTGAATTATGTTAGGTTCAAATTCAAGATTAAGCTTGCAGGCTCGTCGAACCTAAATGAATCAAATAATTTTTTTTGGGTTTGGTGAATTTCAAACCTCAAAGTTCAAATTCAGTGAAACTTTGTGACTTTTGTAACACCGCCAATGTTTGTAGTATTAAGATTCCTATGCCATGTGGTGTTAAGTTATGTCACAGGGCTTGTCGAATTCGAACCTTGATGTTTGAAATTCGACAAACCCCAAAAACATGTTTGTTTTGTTTAGGTCAACAAACCTAAAAGCTGAACCCCAAGTTGAACTTATATGAATTATGAATACGAATCAATATTCAAACCTCATGCCAAATTTAATACAATTTTTTTAGGATTCCAATTTCTTGTTAGCGGTTTACCAAAAACGCTATGGATGCCAACATAATTTCCCCCCATTCTCTCTTAACTTTTTTGTCGCGTAGATTATGAAAATTCTTTATTTATTGTGTTGCTACACCAGTTTTCTCAAGTCTCAAACGAAAAACACCTTGGTCCCTTGGTCATTAAATTGAGTGTTAGTTGTATGTTATAGCTAAGAGTATTTCAAGTTTGTATTTTCCTCGATTGTATGTGACTTGAGTTTCAAATATGCAAGTCGCTTAGGTGGGAGTTATGACTTTTTAGTCAAAAAGATCATGTAACATAGGGGGCTCAATTGCTTAGTTGGGTTTGGCTTGAATTTGCGGGAGGACCCAACAATTTTAAAACTTTAAAACTCAAGTAAGATTTAAGGCTCTTGCTCGATATTTAGACTCTGTAGGTGTGATGGTTTTGGATTACAATGTCCGAATAGATTTATATTTTAGACTATTTGACATTCTTGATTGACATGAAAATAATTGTTCTCTTTTGACATTATTTTACTTCAAATGAATACCAAATACAATCTACAACCAATCACTAAAATATAAATTTTGGATGAAGTGACGCTAATTCTAGGCTTTAATGCTTTTGTTAAACACATTTTCATGATGAATTTTGTCTATAGGAAATAACCATTACTAATAGTTATTCAAACTAAAGCCTTGAATTCATTGTGTTGTTGTAAATCATTTTAATGATATCAATTGTTGTAATGAGTCTTTTAGTATATATTCATTGCATAAGTTAAACATTTTGTTAACTATAATTTGTCATCACTTTTGAGATTTTTGTTTTAGTGTCATTCACATTTTTAATAAACTAAAACGTATTTATTTATTTTATTTTTTTTATGGTGCCAATATCCAGGAAATATGAGTGGCTAAAAGAATTCAAACCGGGAAATTTTAACGTATTATAATTTTTATCTATCTTTTGCATGTAGTAGACTCCAAACTTTTGAATTGTGGATTTGATATCACATAATTAACAATTTTCTTGTATCGTGAGTGAATAACACATTCATATCTATGGTTGAATGAAATTATTGGTTATTGATATAACTTAATTTTGTCTTTTGTTATAAGATAAATTGACATGTAGATGAAATAACCATTTTGTGTTAAATAATTTGTTATTAAAACTTGTTTAAACTATACTCTTCATCAATTTTATTATCTTAAACAACATTTTTATTTTTTAATATTTAATTTCATGTTAAATATGGTTAATAATATAACCTCTTTGCTTTAAGTTTGTTATCATCTTGACTTGAACAAGAAGTTGTGATTTGAACATCTATTTGGTCAATTATATATTGAATGGAAGAATACATGAGTAATTTTCAAGCAAAACTCAAAACAAGTTTAATTTTTGCTTCATAATTGTTTCAAACATTGATATTCATATGGGGAATTTATGCCCATTGTGCTTACTTAACTAAATTACAAGTTGCACCAACAATTACATTCACTATAAAGTTTTGAGCGTTTAACATTTTTTTATTTATTTTTTATTTCAAGAAATCATTTGGGCTTTGAGTTTTTATTAACTTTACATATTGTTGTTATATTTGGGCTTTGTTATTTATGCACTAGTTATCATGATCTAGTCAAATGTCTTAATGTAATTATATGTTGTTTGAAAATGTTAAATCTTTTCTATTTAATATTCTGAGACTTTCACTTAAAAATATATCATTTTTTATTTGTATATGGTTTTTTTACTTTTAAATTTTAATCATAGTATGCAAACAAATATCTTGATACCTTTGTTATAACATTTCCAAAATCAACAACAGAAGGATGGAAATATATGGAGAAATTCAATTGATGAATATAATGGGAGACACCTGAAATGTAAATTGTGTAATGATGAGTATGTTGGGTCTTTGACGAGAGTGATGAACGACCGACTTTTTGTCACTAATGGTAAAGATGTGGTGCTGATGGTTACAATGTGTTTATAGAACTTGAATAAATACATGAGAAATATTATGACAAGATGAAAAAGACAAAATATGTGAAAAAAACAAAAGACAACATATTCAAACATAAATTGCAATGAATTATAACTCTTTTTTTTCACATTCTTCAAGCATAGATGACATTGGAAGTTCATCTTAGCCAATGAACAATAAATCAAGTGAGACAATATTAAATTTTCTTTGAAAGCCAAAAAGTTGATGATATTATAGTTGATATGTTTTTTGAATCTACAATTCATTTACTGTGGCGAGAAACTCTCATTTCACCAATACATGTAAGATGATATCAGATTTTGGTAAATGATATGCATCTCCTAGTTTTGAAACTATGAAGACCACATTTTTTAAGAGGTCAAAAGAAAGTGTAACAAACAAATTGTAGAAGATCAAAGAGTCTTGGAAAAGAATAGGGCATTTAATTCTATCAGATGTTTTGTTAGATATGATTTATAGACCTTTAATTAATGTGTTGGTTTATTGCTCTAAAGATGTATTTTTTTTGAGGTAATTGGCATCAGCGCACAAGAAGACCTTTGAAATAATTTCAATATTTTAGAGGAAGTTATTCTTAAAGTTGGAGAAAAAAATGTGGTCAAATTGCAATTGCGGATTTTTTTATTTTTTTTTATTTTTTTTTTTTTTGAAGGTAGTTATTGCATCAGGACACCGGGAGACATACCAATACATTATCAAAATTTTAGAGGAAACTATTCTTGAAGTTGAAGAAGGAAACGTGGTCCAAGTTGTAATTGACAATGCTTCAAATTGTGTGGGACCAAGAAAAATGATTATAGATAAATAGAAAATGATATATTGGACACCTTGTGTTGTTCATTGCCTTGATTTATTATTTCATGGCTTGACAAAGTTGCTATAGATTAATGAGAGAATTTAGAAGGAGAAACAAATTTCTCACTTCATATTTAACCATCAACTTACATTGAACTTGTATAGGAAACAAACATCTAGAGAGTTTTTAAGCCCTTGTGACATTAGGTTTGTCACATATTACAATACTCTCAAAAGATAAATTGAAGGAAAATCAAGTATAAGAAGTGGGAAAACTCTTACATTTCAAAGGAAGCTAAAGGAAAAAAGTTGGAACAAATAAATTTAAGGAATGTTTTTAAGACAATATTGTGAATATTTTAAAAGCATGTGAACTAAACAATTATATGTTTTACATGGTTGATAATGACACCCCTTCCTTGAGTTTTGTTTATGAGGGCACGGATCATGCTAAAGGAGCCATTGCAAAATAATTTAATATCTCAGAAAATGGATACATTACAATATGAGAGGGGATAGATGAAAGAAGGAAGATGTTGCACAACTTTTTTCATTTAATGATTTATTATTTGGATCATATATGCTTTGGGATAGAAAGAAACAATGATGCATAAGTCATGAATGGTCTTTATGCGGAAATTGGACGGTTGTCTCTTGACATAGAAGAATATGGGAGAATTACAGAGAAACTTCAGGCATACATGTTAGAAGAGAGAATAAGCCCAATATTCCTCCAGGGGGATGGTGGTAGTTTATGGATTTAAGTCACTTGAATTACAACGTTTTGCAATTCATGTATGGAGACAGGAATCAAGTGTCTCTCCTTGTCAAAGGAAACAAAATAACTTTAACCATATTCAATCCATGAAAAGAAACAAATTATTGTCTACAATATAGGAATATCTTGTTTATATTTGTAGTAATTTACAGTTGGTGTTTCACAATGTGGCCAAAGATACATTTAATTCCTCTCGACCTGGTTTGAACTCATGTTAGAAGAAGATGGTAATAGCATTGATGACAACTAACTAGATGAGCCAAATGACGAAATTCCATATATTGATGATCACAATTCTAGTGGCTTTACTAAACCATGTGCTCCTAATACTTTAAATTTTTATGATGTTACAAGTAAGCCATAAGGATAGATAATCTATCTATGTTTTTGAATTTTGTAGCACAATTTTATTGATTATAATTATTTGACATTATTTATTTTTTAAAATTTTGAAATTTGAATAATATGTTCATGATTTTGCAATATAGTTGCATTGTATGTTTAAATTTTGTGATTTTTTTTTAGACATTACAAGTATTACATTATATACATTTTTTAAAAGGATTTTGAAGATTGAAAATGATGCCATTTCTTTTTGCATTTTAGATTTGTAAATTATGGCAATATTTACATTTAACTAATGTCATTGATAGGATGTTATTATGATTAACTTATTCATGTTTATTTACTAGTAAGCATATATCATATATCTATATATATATAGTAAATATATATTATATATCTATTATTATAAGATATAGATATATATATATATAATATATATATATATATATTGTAAAACATGTGTAGTCAAACTTAATGTCGAATCTCATATGAACCTCATTGGAAAATTTGAATTCAAGTTAAACTTATTCATTACCAAACTCAAACCCTATGACATAAGTGTTAAGCATGTTTACATTTGGTGATTAGGTTATAAGTAAGTCTTTAATATGGATATGGTTAATACAAAGTGTGAGTCTGTGGTTAATAAAGTGTTGTACTTGTCAATGCACTTAAGGTTAAGCTCAATTGTAATCTCTTCATCACCTTGTAGGGTATCATTTTATGCTTCACCCCCATGGTGAAACGATGGTGAAGTACATAGTTATGAATTCTCAATCACACAAAGGAAGGTAAGATTATTAGGTCATATTATGACATCAAAAGGTGAGATCCCTAGGTGTCAAAAGGTGATATCCCCAGGTGGTATCGATGACATCAAAAAGGTCGAAGGGGATATATATGCAACTTGAAGGGGTGGGAAAGGATCCTAGAATATTTTTGACAAATTTTCAAATTACTATGGGATACCAAAAGGAAATCAACAATGCCATAATGGTGAGAACCTTTTAGATTTGTCTTCCATCACATTTTGAGACTCATCTTCCACCACATTGTAGGTTCTAAGTTGGGAAAATCAAGATGATAAAGTCATTTTTTTTTCCTTGGTATGATACTAAAATTGGTTGGAGTAATGTGGGGATGACTTTGTTGTTTATTAGGGACTTTCCCTTCGAATCATCTAAATTTGATTGACTTGGTTTCCCCACACCATTTCAGGGATTTCTATTGCAAATCACACTCCCTTTAATCATAACGAATCTTCCATGCTTATATAGTCTATATAAGGTCTAGGATATTATTCAATGATGTTAGTTTCAAATGACAAGTGGATGCAAGTATCCCTTTTAGAATTTTTGACAAATGTGACTATATGCATTGTGTTGACATATTTTTAAACGGTTGGGTTGGAGTCCTAGGCTTGTAAGCATTGGAGAAACCTTGATTATTCAACCTCCCACTGATAGAAATTATTTGGTGGTTCAGGATCATTAGGAGCTTTATCATTTCACAAATATCTCTCCTCTCACTTAGTTTCATTAATAGTGTACTATTTTGAACCTTACCATTCATTTAGGAATACTATCTTTGGAACTTGTCATTTGTTTAGGGATGTGAAGTGGAAGGAGAAAATATGCCAACTTCATCTTCCACATTTGGGGCTTCTTTTAAACTAACTATCTTCTTCCTTTTTCATGAATATTAAAGGGACAAGCATAGAGACAAGAGATGAATACCCCACTTTATCTTAAGAAGGTTCAATATGATAATGAATTTTAGAACTAAAGAGTCTTATTTATAAAAAAATTGGTTGTTCAAATTAATTAAAAAGTGATAAAATAATAACTAAACTGTAATGATTAATTACTCGCTTTGACTTATTAAAGAGGAAAACAATATTAACTAGAGACATAACCTATTATACATTTATTTTCTTTTTGTACTATGATCAATTTTATTGTATATTCATGACAATAGTGATAAGTTTCTTTTAATTCAAAAATTAGTTTAAGAAGAACTAACTACTACATTGATGTAACCACTCTAGCCAAATTGATAGTAACATGTGTTCCAACCAAAACCTTAGGTTGGCCTATCTAAGAACCTCATAGCCACACATTCTCTTGATTTAGCTTTGACATGGAGCATTGCCATAAACCTAATATTTTGACAAATCCATCTTTATTTGACACCTCATGGCTATTACTGACAACATGCTATGTTATCACTATTGCATTCTATAAATAGGTTTCATTGGAAAACATGTTAAGTGATACAAAGTCATTGGGAATTTATAAAAATGAATCACACTATTGCTTGTTTTAGATAGTGTTGATTAGTGGACATGTTTGCCCCATGTGAAATAACAGAAAATCACTGGGAAATTGCAAAAGCGAGTCACCTTGCTACACATATTTTCATTACTTTTATGTATCTCAAAGAAATGATACAACATATAATGGTTTGAAGGATTTATAGCTGTTTGTTTGAAGTATTTGTCAAAAATATGTTTCCTTCTTTGAATGAAATTTTCATAAGTCATTTCTTAATTTTCTTTTTGAATTTCACATATTTAAGGGAGAATTCGAAGAACTTAGATATTTCAAGCTAGTATATATTCACAAGGCCCCATTTTTTACATATTTAACTCCACAAGTCACTTATCATTCAATTTACCATAATTAAGTTCACTAATTTCTTAATAGTAATGAGTTTCCTTGTGTTAACATATGAGATATCATCAGGGTGGTAATCTTTGTGAACTTTTACTACCTAGTTAATAATAATTAAATGTAGTTAGATGTAGGTCTTTTTTTAGGGTAGTCAAAGTTTTAATAATAGCTCAAAACTTTATTTAACTTAAAAAGATCGTTTTCTATAAATAAGACTCCTTGATTCCTATGTAAATACCATGATTTTGATATAATATCTCATTAAGCATTTATAAGGTTATGAAATAAAGCTATTTCAGTAGTTCTTGTGATTACATGCTTTTGCCTTTGGTTTGAAAAGATAAGGACATCCAATTAATTTTTTTAAAATAAAAATAGGGAAATAAAATCGAAGGGCAAGAATAGAGACTAGAAGTAAAGAGTAAAGTAAGGAAGTAACTTTATTTCCATTTTTCATAAATGCTCAAAATAATAAGATCAAACATCCTTGATATAGGACTTGAGTATTATTTATATAAAAATTGGGTTGTTTCCAACTAATTAAAAAGTTCTCAAAGACGATTGCATCTTAACAACCTTAAACAAGGTCTACAACTACCTACCTTGAGTTATTAACAAAAAAAATGATATTAGCGACCCATAGTCTATCATTCCTTTGTTTTTTCTAATATAATTAATTTACATTTTGTATTCATAAAAATAGTGTTTGTTTTATCATAGCTTGAAAACTTAAATTAAAGCCTACCAATTGCTACTTTTGAGGTAAGAAATGAAAAAGGAAGAGTTCACTGAAAGTTTTAAGGTCACATAATACATCTTTCATCCTAGACTCTTTTGCGTTCTTAGAAAATTAATATACTTACCCTAGGGTAGTATAGTTTGATCAATTTTGAGAAACACATTTCATGTTACACTCCATTGTGTTCATTGACATTGTTAAGTTACTTATACTCACATGTAGCAGCTTTTTAGTGTAACTAGTTTTATTAGAACTATTGCATCTGATTGAATTGATCACTCTAAAGTGGTTCACACTAGAGGGGATATGAGCTAGTCGTTAAACTAGGTTGGAGGCTGGTTTTGTTCCATAACAATGTTTGGTTCGAAATAAAACTAGTTGGTTTGA
This sequence comes from Pinus taeda, assembly GCA_000404065.3. NCBI lineage: Eukaryota > Viridiplantae > Streptophyta > Pinopsida > Pinales > Pinaceae > Pinus > Pinus taeda. Next base: position 43,210 of record APFE030719634.1, read on the forward strand.
ATAATTTCGATATGGATTGGCTCGCAGCAAAATTAAGAAATGGCTTACTCAAGGAAATTTGATTCAAACAGCAAGACATATTTTTCACAAATACTTCAAAGAAACACCTATAAATCCTTCCCCAAACATTCATTTTTTATTGTGTAATGACACTTTGTTAACTTAGCAACAAAACTCCCTAATGGTGTTTTTGGTAGTGTAGTTTCATTAATTTTGAGAAACACATTTCATGTTACACTTCATGTTGTTCATTGGCATAATTAAATTACTTCTAATCACATGTAGTGGCTCTTTAGTGTAACTATTTTTATTATAACTATTGCATTAGATTGAATTGATCACTCTTAAGTAGAATGGTTCACAATAGAGGGGAGATGAACTAGTTGTTAAACTAGATTGGAGGCCAGTTTTGACCCATAACAATGTTTGGTTCCAAATAAAACTAGTTGGTTTGACCAATTTCGATATGGATTGGCCCTTAACAAAATTAAGAAATGACTTACTCAAGGAAATTTCCTTCAAAGAAGGAAACATTTTTGACAAATACTTCAAAGAAACACCTATAAATACATCCCCAAACATTAATTTATCATTATATAATGACACTTTGTTGAGTTAGCAACAACAATCCCCAATGGTATTTTTGTTTTCGTTGTAGATGCTACAACCGCCCTCCAAAATGTTGTGTCCACTTTGTTTTGGAGCCTCCCTACTAAAATCTCAACAACTTGTCTTACAGTGCCCAAGTACTTGTGATTTCATTGGGTTTTATCTTTCGCTTTTCAACTTGTGTTTGCTTACTTGCTTTGTTGTCTAACCACAAGCCGACTATGTGACTTGGTTGCAAACTGGTTCTAGCACTGCCTTTATGATCTGCGCAATCCTTGACGGCAACCAACCTTGCTCTCAGGAAATGTGCAGTGCAACCCAACAGTGAGCTTCGGGTCCAAAATTACGCAAACCCAGCTAGCAACTTGTCTTAAGCTAGGAAACTTCATAGAGCAATCCAAGCTAGCAAGTGATCCTTCAGCTCCAGAATTGCGCAGAGCCAGCTGATAGTCTGTCTCCAGCTGGGAAATTGCGTAGGGCATGAGAGGCAGCCAGAGCCACTCAACTCCAGAATTGTGCAGAGCCAGCTAGCAGCCTGCCTTCAGCTAGGAAACTGCGCAGAGCATGATAGGCATCCAGAGATGTCCAACCCATAAATTGCACAGAACCTATTCTGCTTAGAAATTGCTCAGTGCATGAACTCGAGAGTTGCTCGGTCCTTCCCAGAACTGTGCAATATTTTTCGGGCAATGCATGGAAGTTCTCCCAAAAAATAAAGAATCTAAGAGGAAAAACATTCCTGGGAAGTAGGGATCTATTATTAGTTTCCCGAAGGTGACACATTGCCATCTTTAGAAGTTTCTGCCAAGTGTCGTTGTTGTCCTTGAGCTCAAGCATACATATCATGAACTCCATTTTTCTCAAATCTATGTAATGGACGCCTTTAGAGCTCACTTATACATTCGATCATCAAGCTCTAGTTTCCTTAGGAGATCAATGAGCCTTTGGAGGATTGTCGTCGCTTCTTGGGGTGAGTTTTTCTTTTATTTCCCTTTGTTGTTTTTTTTGTCGGTTTTGTTTGTTTAGCTTGTGAGAGTGTTGTTTCATTTTCTTTGTTGAACAACCACTTGCTTTTTAACTTGTAGAAATGTTGTTTCAAGTTATAGATTGCCTTTCTCAAGAGTCGCATGAGTTTTCCCATTTTTTGCGCCAATGGTCGCCGTTGCAGCAAATCCCTCACATGCTTCGTGTTCCTTTAGTTTGATCCATTGTTGCACTTGTTTTACATGCATACATCTACACTTAGTTAGGTCTGTACTCATCCTTACATCATCCTTCAGATCTGCTTGTTTGCACACTCCTCATGGGCAGATCTGGGCTCCTGTTGCTCAGATCTCACATCTCACTGAATGCACTGCGCAATCTAGGAGCTCAAGGCCTCTACCTTGGCTTCTGGAATTGCACAGAATCTGTCCTGGGCTAGCTCCAACTGCACATTATGCAGTTCCACGAGCCAGTCTCCTAGCTTGGCCACTGGGACTACGCAATGCGCAGTCTCTTCCAGGTCCTGCCCCAGAGTGAACTACGCATTGCACAGTTCCAGTCATCAAGCTTCCACACTGACTGCTGGGACTGCACAGTGTGCAGTTCCCATAGTCAATTAGTCACGCTTGTCAGTCAAAACTGCGCAATTCTCTCATTAGATGCCCTGGTTGTTGCTTGATCATGCTGTGAAGTTAGATTTGTAAAAGCTAATGGAAAATGCTTGTCCATAATTGTTTACTACAAATCAAGACTTGTGCCACAACATTTCTGAATTGCAGAGGACAACATCCGATCCTACAGAGAAGTTTTAGCAACAGATCAATCAAACCATTGAGAAAGGGCCCACTCTCTAAGATACACTTCAACAACAAGCACGAGATTCATAGGAGATATTTCATCAAGTACATGATTGGCGAGGATTTATTTCCAAATGTAATAAACCTTTATACAAGTTGCGATAACAAAGCAAACATTTGATGAAGCAAGCTCTTGCAACAACAGACTTGGCCCTACAACACAACTTCTTTGATCAAGTTGAAGAAATTAACAAACATATTCATGGGTTTGAGGAAGAATCACACAAGGCTAAGACCACTCTTCGACATCTTCAACTTGCCGCTAGAGCTAAATACATGCAACTTTGCAAGCTTAATTTTGATGCAAACACTTAGCGGCAGAATTTGCTTTTTTCACGCCTTGAGAAACTAGATGTAGAGGCTACGACGATATTTGTTGAGAAGGCTACTACTTTGCTCACTGTATGTAAAGATGTAGTGGATATTTATAGCAGTTTTAAGATTCAATTTTTGCAAACCGTTCTAGAGTTGGGTCCTTTGTTTGAAGGAGAAGTAATTGCACAGGGACAGAGTGCATCGACATTAGTTGCACAACTACAAGAAGGACTAAGTGCGTAAGAAAAGGATTGACTCGAGGGCGAGTCAATAGATTGTGGTCCGGGCCTGTTGGGTCCTTCATTTTTTGTGAACAATTTTGACCAATCTTGATAGAACGTAGTTGTAGAGATGAAGTACAAAGGGAAAAGTAAATGGTCAAACAAGCTGGAAAGCAGCAACATAAAGAAGTGGAAAGTGATGAAAGTGGAAAGTTACATTGGGACTTGCTAAGGTCGCGGAAGAAGGATCAAGATGCCAAAGATGAAGAAATCAAGTCAAAAAGTGGACCAAGGGGATATATATCGTCAAAAGTGGGTAAGCCAGACCAAATTAAGAAAGTGCACACAAGATCCAAGAGGAAATATCTATATATAGCCACAACAATCAACCTGAAAAAGAGAGAGAGATCAATGGAGGGTCGTCGGGCTGCTGGAATGAAGACTTAAGTTTTCCATATATAATCTTGGCGATCCTGTAATGAGAGTTTAGGTGAAGCTTTTGGAAAAATCTTATAGAATTCTCACATATCTATGATGTAATAATTGATTTCTCAAGATATAGTATACAAGGGAGTTTGTTGCGGGGATTTATACATATGTATTTATGATTGAATGTTATCGTGTTGACTAGCCCTTTTAAATTTTTTAAAGTTCTCTATTAGATTTATTGTTATTTTTTATTCACTTCTACATAAAGGATATTCTTAATACCTATGAATAAATATGAGTTTACTGTATATTTTAACTAATGGTATGAATCATGTTACTTACTAAACTCCCCACACATTAAATGAATCTTGGCATGCCTTGCGTGGGACCTTCTTCCCTTGCAAAAGATTAAAAATGTCGGTGTTGTGCTAGACTACAAGGGACTCCTTTATTGACACCTTGTGGTCAAACCCTGAGTCAATGCTGTAAAAAATTTCGTTAATAGATAATGAGTTGGTACCCTACTAAGTGGGAGATTTATGGGAGGAAATTTCCAACCATGACTACAAGACAACAATTTTTTTTTAGTATTCAGGATGATAGACTCACTATTTGGCAATGTGATCCAAGTGGATCGTCCCGTCATATGGCAGGGTGTAACCAAGCAAGAAAACATGACTGGGAGGAGGAAGGTGTAGAGACTTTTCCCAGGGTACTAACAGCATACAAATTTGTTGGTTGGATGTTCCATTTGTTAAGGGAACACTCTAAGCTTCTACAAGCCATAGTTGGTGCAAGCATTCACATGAGAACTCAAATTTCTGATAGCAGACTTATAGTCAACACCTATGTTAAATTGAAGTAGCAAAAGATTTATTGAAGTACATTTAAGGAATTGTTATTAGGTATACCAATAGTGCATGGCAATATAGAGGTTGACTTGGTAGCAGACAATACATGGAATCATCTTGTGTATAATTACATTAGCACGTGGGTAAGATCTTATTCCTTTTGGTCTCATCTCCTCAATGCAACCCAAACATTATCAAGGTACAATTGCTAGGTCAACATGATTCAATCATGGATGGAAGAAAGGAAGAAATTGCACACCACAATGATGCCTTGGAATCAAGGAACATGCTAAATTCCCTCTTCAAATTGGGAAAGGTGGTGCATGCGGCAACATGGGGCAACATGTAAGCACTTTGAATGGTGATATAGCTAGAACCTTATGCCCATAGGTCTTCACACTTACCAATAATCTATTACGAAGTGGCATGATATAAATTTACACAAGAGGTATTCTAGTTGCAACTAAGGAATCAAAGGTTCCCTGTATATTTCATCTTGAAATATGCACAAAGTATGTTGGAGTGGGAAATCATGAGGAGCCATGCTCTTCACCCTTATTAGGAATCATTATCGAGGATTAGCTGCATCTTTGTGATATGGCAGAAGATTGCATTGATGTGGAGTGTAGAAAAATTAAGGTGATACTGGAAATACATGTTGAAGCATTCCACATACTTGTTTGGGATCTAGGAATTTTTGGATTGGATATATTTATTCACCTTAGATCATGATTGGAAGGAGTTGCCAGGATCCAAAATGTCCTATTGATACAACAAGAGTTGAGTAGTGCCTTCATAAGAGTTAGTTGGGATCTAGGAGTTGGACTTGACTTTCAAGATCTATAGTTATAGGCTAGAATTTCTTGGGGACAAGCAATTTCAGGAAGGGATGTTGTAATGTTCCTTTGCGAGGATGAGGATCTATGAATTGGCCAGGGTTGAATTGCTTGGGGACAAGCAAAAATGTCCTGATAATTTAATTATTTGGTATCACTTCTAAAGTGATATTAGGCAATTAGATTATTAACTAACTTCAATGGATTAACAAATAAACCTTATAAAAGTCACTTTAATAAAAGAAGAAAAAAGGCCCATGTTTTTCGAAAGACCCATTGTATTTTGACATGCATTAGCCAAAGGATCATTTGGAGGACATGATGATTGGATATTTCAAAATTTGATATTGGATCTCTAGTAGTTTACCATGTGAGGGGAAATCCTTGTAGAATTCCCAGTTTTGGTGTTGAAATGTACACCTTAGCTACTGGAAGTTGATTTCAGTAGTCGTAAAGCCTGCCTAAATGATCATTTTCTGTTGTGTAAGAGGCCAAATTGAGTATTTGAGGAGGTTGAATTTCCAAAGTCAAGAGAAGGTCAATTTTCCCAATTACAAGAGGTTCAACAAATTAATTTTCAGGAGGTCCAAGTCGTTAAATAGTTGTAAAGGTCGAGCTACAATTCTTGAATTTTCCCACGGATTTTTCCTCTGAGTAAATTGATGTAAAATCCTCTCCAATTTTATTAATAAATCAATTGGGTTTGTAGTATTTCCCTCTAAAATATTTGATGGGGTGCACTTGCAAAATTTAATTAAGTCCTAGCAATTTTATGATGTTTTTTGGAAAAATTCCATGATGAATTTATTTTGGATTAATTTTCTGGAAAACTAGCTAAATAAATATAAATGGATCTTCTAAAGTCTTCCACCTACTTGAGATCATAAACTTGCTACTCATTTGTTGTCAAGAAGGGTACTAGAGATACATGAAGAAGGGAAAATCATACTAGAACTTGAAACAATCCTTGAAACAAGGGTTAAGCAATTAAGTATTCCAACGATTGTTGAGTATATGATCAAACAAAAAACCTACTAGTGGAATAGAGTCATGGGAAAATGACTTATTCATGCAAAATCACTAGCAGTTAGTCAAGTGTTGAGGATAACACTTGTTTGAAATAGTGGGGCATATTAAGCCCTATATAGTCCCCTGCTAATGCTAAAACCCCTTATTAAGCCCTATATATTAATTGATTACATTTCTATTGTTATATTGTTGTGTAGGCTAAAGCCTTTATATATATATATATACATATATAGGAGGCAAAGGGTACAATTATAATAAGATGAGACCATCAAAGGCTTTAGCCTACACAGCGAGGAGACCTAGTCTTAGGATAATCAAATATTGTCTTCTACATTGTAATTATTGGTTTCTTATCATTTTTAAGGTGCAAGTTTCAAAATACACCCCCTCATGTTTTCACCAAAAGGACGCAAGGAAGTGCCCACCTTTGAGTGCCCATGTTTTACAAGTGTAGAGAGTGTGTGCATATGGTTAGTTCAACTAACTAAACCATCGACCTAAGGTGTGATTTTGATAAGGAGGACATAAGTCCAACTTTAGGTCTAGTTAAGTCCTTTGGGGTTAGTAGTTGCTCTTTTTGGTAGTGGTTGAGCCACCCACATGAGGTCACTTTCCTTCACACAAGTGTATCTCTTTTTTCTTCCATTATCAAAGTAATAATGTTTTGTATATTTTCACTGGAGTAATGTGCCTTGAATTTTAGCTTCAACATGTCTTCCAATGGGGGATTATCGTTGGTCAAATGAACATTTATAACACTTAACACTTGAGGAATGCCTCCAATTGGAGTTTCCAAGTGTCATAATTTGCTATGTGTAATTTTTCTCCTCTTGCTTTTTATGATTTCAGAAGCTTAATGGGTCACACAAGAGTAAAACATGAAAAATTTTAATCTAGGAAAGGAAATGCCCCATCTAAACTACGTATAACCCATGATCTAGAAACATAACGTAATTTCTAAATTAACTTCCAATGATTATTTAGATGAATACGATTAACTAAACCAAGTTAAAGCTCAATGGATGATTATGCATCCCGCTATTTTCATGACCATGCCTCTTGTTAGAATCATGGTTAGGATGATTCTCATAATAATGTTGAAAAAAAAAACTCGTATGAAATATCAACGGAAATTTGAGTACCTTAGGCCACATTTTTGTAATGAGAGAAATGGAGAATGTGCCCAATTTGAACAAGCAATCAACATAAATGACAACAATGAGTGTGTGCACAATCTTTTGCTAGAGATAGAGGTCATAATATTGTTAACATCTTCTAAAGTTACATGAGGCGTAGTTGTGAATATTATCATACGATGGCCGTGGATCTTGTTTGAAGGAATAAAGGGATTTCTTCAATTTAGATAGAAGGGATGTAAGACTAGCCTTTTAAATATAATAGGATATTCCATGTAAACTTCTTTTTGTGGGTATTCATGAAGAAAATTGATTTTCACATCGATTTGTTGAACATCCCACTTTTAACTTGGAAAAAGTGGGAGTGCAATATGAATGGTGCCAATAAGTGCAACTAGTCTAAAGGTTTAGGTACAAGGAAGAAACCAATCATTCGAGTAAGGGAAACCACATCAATAACTCTCGAAGCCTCACATAACTAATGGAAATGTAAAAGTAAGAAGAATGTCCACACCTAGCTTACCACATGGGAGGAAATCCACATAGTTTTTGATGTCATAAGTGAGCACTAAAAGGTTGAGAGGCAAAAAGCAATGCCCACATTTACTGTCATGGTTCCTAAAGGTATCTTTTTCAACAATGTTAATGTAAAACAAAGCACCAACATAGTAGGTGGTAGTGAACGAGCCACAACATTGAAAATCTAATCGTTGGAGTTAGAAGAGGGATACAAATAAAATGGAAGAGTTGTCTATTCCCATGTTCTCGGTAGTCTTTACATTTAATACTGCGAGTAGAAGAAAGATCACATGGCTCTCACGCAAAGGAGAGTGACCATCTGTTCCGTTACTAAGAAATGAAACATGGTGTAACATTTAATGAGTAAAATGTTTACAATCAACATGGGTAATATATATTTCTCTCATTTGATCACTTATTGTAATTGAGATAGTGATAAGACAAACTCATTGAAAAAACAAAGTGCAAAATTTTGTGGAATCAAGTGCCCCATTTTATTGTGACTTTTGCATCAGACACTTTGACTTATGTATTATATTGTTTGGGGACATCAAAAACTTGTGATGATGATATTTGGTATGCATGTTATTGATAAGCATGCTAGATGTTACTTGATGAGTATGTTATTAGACGATAATATTTATTTTGATGTTAATACTTTGATGTCACATGAACATAACATTGATTAAAGGATTCTAGTTTGAATCATGAGTATGTTAATTTGAATATGATTTGTCATTAATGGATGTGTTATAAAGTATTGATATATAGAATGGTGGATGCATGCGCCAAGTTCGTGCTTGTCAAACAAATCACATATGAGTAATGGGGTTGTATGAAGGATTCTAGACATTCTTATGGAAGGGTGTCACAACATTCCTAATTCCACTTGTTAGCACTCTATTCGTGGCTTAGGTTCAAAAGTGCAAGGCGCCTTTAGCATTAAGTTACACGATATGGTGAGGGTTGGACCACGTACTCAGTCACTCATGGGTATAATTGAGGGGGTGCATTAAAGTGAAGGCATTAATCCTTAGTAGTCGTTAGTCGCTCAAAAAAGGAAACTATGGAGTTAACTACTATCTCTGTTGATTGCACTAATGTTCCCTCAAATAATCATAGGTACTTAAAGGGAAAGCAATGTGGTGTCCTTAGAATTACACAAGGTAATCCTTGAAGGGCATGATTGGCTTGGAACCCTTAGTATCATGAAATGAAAAGGTAAAATGGATTTAAATGAAGTTGATAAATAATTTAAAATTGGAAATATGATTATCTATATAAGTGAAAGTGAACTTTAGTCAGTAATAAAAATCCTTTAATGAAAAATTGTTTAAAGAATAAGAAAATAAAATAAAGTAATATCGTAGATAAGTGAACTTAAAGAATAAAGTGAAAATACATTTTAATATTAGAATTTAAAATAACCCTATAATAACCTGTGCTAAAGTGAAGATGCATTTTAATATTAGAATTTAAAATAACCATATAATAACATGGGTTGAAAACATTGTAATGATTAAAGATAAAGACTCTCAATTGAACTAAGGAATTAAATCATTGCGAGGTATGCACAGTAAAATAATTTAAGTTAATTACCTAAATGAAAATAAACAGATCACCAGAGAACACATAACAGAGGAGAAATGGGAAATGAGACAACTAAAATTTGAATGGGGGAGAAAAAAGGAGAATTTAGCAATTTGGATGACACCTAATTAGTTAAAAGTTAAATAAACTTATAAGAATTAATTTTGGAAAAGTAAATGGAATTAAGGGGACAATTAAAAGCAATTTTAGGGGATATGTAATGGGTGAGAAGAAATGTGGAGAATAAGTTTTTTAATAAAATAAAATAACTTACGGGAGTATATGGGTAAAATGAATAACATTATAATTAAAATTTAGGAAATTACTAATATTGTATGGAAATACAAGTGGTTTCAACAAAAATTAAAATGAGGTATAATTTAAGTGAAAATGTATTTGTGCACCTTAATGTTGGATAGTTGGATGGTTGTCTTAATGTTAAAATTTTTGTTTTGTAATTAGTGTGAACTTATTGAGAATTTGGACAAGTAGAAATTTGTTTTTTGAGTAGGAATATTTTGAACTTGGCTTTTCTCTTCTCTACATTGTTAGTTTCTTTGGTGTTTTTTCTACAGCTTTACAACTCAAAGGATCCAGGGGGGAAAATGGTATCCAAAGAGTAAGTTCAAGGGACCCACAGGGGAAAAGGGTATCCAAAGAGTAGGCAAAATGGTTAAGTGGTGAGTTGATAATGACATTCAACCAAAACTAAAGATTAGATCGTATACTTCTTTGATTCATAATGTAAATAATAATGACTTTTGGACTAATCACATCATTAGGATTTGGTCGACATCTCGAGCCAACTAACATCAATGTTTTAACGTTTCTAACCTTTGTCCTGAGGATGAACCACATTAGTTGGTTCGAACTCTCGACCAAATCCTAATGATGTGATTAATCCGAAAGACATTATTATTTACAAACTTAAATAATTCAGATGTTTCAAGTACTTATTGAATTTGATGCAAAAATCACAAATGCAATCATATTTACAACTAGAGAAGTCGACGCTGGCCTCTAAATCTACTTGGTGAATTCATAATGACAAATTGAGGTTTTGTAAAATTGTTATTGTAAACATTAAAGCAGTATAATTTAATTATGAGCTACATTCTTCAACATCTACTTAAAAGGGAAATGTTAAATAGATGGATTTTATTTGAGTTGGTAAAATGGAGCAAAATGCAATAGAGAAACTCTAGTATATGTGACCGTATGCCAATAACGACTGAATGGTTAGTAAGTTTCATATAACAATAGGTGCTAGAGAATTTGATTAGAATTTGATTTTAATTGATGTTTTATTCTATATTTTTAATTTAGTTTTATTGTATTATTCTATTCCTTTCCATCCCTTATCGGTAGAATTTGTTTGCATTATCGTAGTTAGTGTAAAAGTATTTACCATTGAGAATACAAAATTTACTAGTAGATTATGTTTAGATTATGGTAATTAGTGTAAAAGTATTTATCATTGTGAATATAAAATTTGTATAAAGAAGGCTCGTGGTAAGATCTATTATGCAACTTTTGAAAAAAATGTCAAAGTCAAGGTTGACAATATCATTTTCTTGTAAGAGGTCTCTGTATTTTTTTTTTGATATATGGCAAAAAGGGGAGTTCCAAATTTTTGAGTTGGGAAGGAAAAGGAAAGGTACAAAAGATGGATCAAATAGTATAAATCAGAAACACAAGGATTTCCAGATTACGTGTAATAATTTTTCTTTTGGAGAATAATAGGAAGCATGCATGTCATCACAAAAGATGTAAGGGTAGTAGATAGGTACATAGACACGTAAATATGGTTGTTTTATGTATATGGTTGGGATAGAAGAATACTATAAGTGTATGGAACTATGAAATTGTACTTTCTCTTTTATTTCTATAATGAAAAGAAGCGCTTTTTTCAACTGGAAAAGAACTACAAAATTTGTCATACATATTATTTAAGTCTTAAAGAATGTCGATTGAAAGTATAAAGTATTTATATGGAAAATAAACATTTAGTAAATAAGAGGTTACATGAATCTGATATTTTCATTGGTTAAATTTAAATTGAAAATTTTGCACCTATTGTTTGCCTAAGAGGTTGAACATTAGTAGTTGAGTATCTTGGAAAATAAATGAAATTTCTTTTGTGATTTGTATTCTATCTCTTGGTTAATATTCAACTTTTCCTACAATGAAATAATGTTATATATTATGTTTTTGTCCACAAGCAACAATGATATAAATAAACTCATGCTATATCATATTTCGCCTGAAATTTATTATAAACGTATAACAATTGTTGGTGTACATGCACCTAGTTAACCTTAATTAGCTTCAGTTCAACTCTAGTGCATTTGATGTGCACTTGGCTTTAGTTAGTTAACTCAAGTGCTTACATGTGGTGTGCACTTGGCTTTAGTTAGTTAACTCGAGTGCTTACATGTGGTGTGCACTTGGTTTTAGTTAGTTAGCTCTGGTGCTTGCATGTGGTGCATGTGCACATTATTAGAACATAAAACAGACTTAACTTTAATTATCTATAGTTATTGCATGTAAAACTAAGCTTAACTTAGTTGCTTTATGTATTGATTCTCGAACTAATACTGAGTAAATCAAATTCATTCGTGATTCCATTTTTCTTTTTCAATTTCTTGCAAGTTTGTGCAATTATTCTTCAGTTAGATCTGTATTTGTGCTCTAAAAATTTTACATGGTATCAGAGCTATAAGGGCTTGGATATGGTGCATGAACAATATTTTGCAGGTTTGAAGATCAAAGAATTGGAAATTGTTCAGAGATTTGAATTTCAGATCAAAATATTGGAGAACTACTGCAATTGCTACAACTACAAGGTGAAAGAATGGAGTTCTCACCTTTTAGCTATTCTTACTCCGTATAACTACTTTCAATGGAAGCCAAAGATTTTGCTTCACCTCAGAGGCAAAGGCTTGTATCAGATAGTTATGAATACATAAGTTGAACCAAATTTTGCCATTGAAAAATCCAAATACTTCAACAGGATGGACGAGGATTTTGGTCTTCTATTGTTGTCCATGTGTTTCCATGTGGACACATGCAATACTCCAAATGAAGTCTAGAAAATCTTGGAGAATTTATTCGGAAAGCAGAATGAGATGCGGGCTCATATTCTCGAAAATGAGCTAAATCCCTTAGATCCAAACAACTTTGAGATCAGTCAAGATTTCTTTTCTAAATTCAAATCATTGCTTCTACAATTACATGATTGCGAGATCAATAAAACCAAACAGGAAGGTCAATTGATCCTTTCTATTTTGTCTAAATTAGGCCTTGAATATGTTGTTTTCATTTCTACATTTCATACAATTAGACTTGCAACTGGAGATAAATGGAAAATGCCCAAAATTGATGCATTTATTGAGTCTCTCGTTCATGAGCAGGAGAAGCTCATCAAAATACGTTCATTAAAGTCTCCAAATTCACATGCACTTGCCATGTATGAGAAAGGAAAGTCCAACTCGAAACTAAATCAACAATCCAAAGGCAAAGGAAAGGCAAGAGATCTAGATCCAAGAAGGGGAGGAAATCCAAAACCTCTAGATGATAATATAGGCTATCATCTTGAATCCTCTTGCATGTAGAAGACTATTGATCTGAAGGAAAAAAATGTTCAGCAAAATAATCTTGGTCATCACATTCTAGAAAGTGCCAAGAAGAATATGGAGGAAAAACCATTAGAAACAAGGGGTAATGGTCATGATTTGAATACCCTTCATTCTACACCACAAGAATGGATCATTGATTCAGGAGCTTCACATCATATGGCTTCTTCAAAGGAATCATTTTCTTCTCTACATGCATAATTGAGACCTCCTATTCTCATGGGAGACAATCATGCTCTTAAAGCAACTGGACAAGGAAGAGTGCAATTCAAAGATGTAAGTTTTGAGAATGTCTTGCATATTCCAAGGCTTTTCGTGAATCTTATTTCAATGTATCAGATGACACACAAAGGCACCGTAAGGAAAGTGGAATTTACCCCTGATTTCATGAGAATTTATGATATAAAACCAACTTAAAGATTGCATCTGCCAAGGTAAATGATCAATCTCTTTTGTATACATTTTCTAATTTTGTTCCTCAATCAAATTCTATTTTTCTACTTACGCATGCAAATGAAGAAAGTAGTATTTGACATGAGGTATTTGGGCACTTGAGTTTCAGATATATGCAATAACTTAGCAAGCAAGGGATGGTTAAAGGATTATCGGCCATTGAATTTTCAAGTGGCGTTTGTAATGGATGTGCTCTTGGAAAGCATCCACAAGACAAGTTTGAGAAGGGGCATGCACGGAAAGCCTCTTCACCTTTGGAGCTTGTCCATAGTGATCTCATGGGTCCATTTCCAGTACTTTCAATGAGCAAAGAAAGATATGTGTTTTCATTTATATATGATTACACGAGATTCACTTGGGTTTACTTCTTGAAACTCAAGTCTGAATTTTTTCAACGTCTAAAGAATTTCAAAGCACATGTACAAAATTAGTCTGGAAAACGCATCAAGATACTCTGCAAAAATAATGGGAAGGAATATGTCAACAAAGATATCAAGAATCTTTGTAATGAAGCAGGCATATAGTTCCTTACACTCTACAACAAAATGGGGTGCTCGAAAGGAAGAATAGATCTTTGAAAGAGATGGCCAATTGCATGTTGCATGCAATATCTCTTCCATTAAAATTTTGGGTTGAAGCTATCAATTGTGCCTCATACATCCATAATAGATCTCATAAATCCATTACTGGAAAAACACCTTTTGAGGCTTTGACTAGCATGCAACCTGAAGTCAATCATTTCTGTATTTTCGGATCTCGAGCATGGGCCCGCATTCCTACAAAGAAGAGAAAGGCTTTGGAGCCTCATAGTAACACATGCATGTTTGTTGGATATTCTAATGAAGTTAAAGGGTATAGATTGCTTGATATCAATGCTAAATTGCTCTTTATCGAAATGAGTGTAATGTTCGAAGAAGATGCTTTGCATGCACCACCACATGAACTTGTTAGAAAGTTTTCCTCTCCATTAATTGATGAGTATGCAGATGATACTTCAGATCATAATTCTGATCTAGATGAGCCTTTGCTTGTGACACCTGTTGGACCACCAGTTGTTGAACATCAAGATCATACTTCCTCATGTAGTTCGGAAGATTCTTGACCACTTTTAGCACAAAAATGGCACAACATGAGTGATATCCTAGATGATCCTGACACTATACCTCAATTTGAGGAAGATCCACAAGCACTCTTAGCTATGGAAGCATGCATGTTATGCTCTTGACCTGTGAGAAATACCATAATACCATAAATGCGAAGAAATATAGCCCATAACACATAATGAAATGAGAAAAACTGCAAAGTATTTTATTATTCAGAAATAGATTCAATGTTCACTTGTCTCTTCGAGGGGGCAACCTCTAGCAAAGAAGAGCTCAATTACAATAAAACTCGATGATCTTTCCTTTACTAAATAAGACTATTTATAGCTAAATGACATCCAAAACCCTAACTACTAGTGATCCCTTGCATAACACGGGTTAACCACTTTATTTATTAACTATGGCCCGTTTACTACTAATTGTGGTCCCTTTTCTTTAATGCGGGTCAACCACTTACAATTATTAATGTGGGATTTATTGATTCTCTAACTAACTATGACTATGACACGATCCATTGGGCTTATTACATAAATAAAGGGGTTAGGGTTGGACCCTAACATGCCCTTCCCCATCAAAAGCAACATTGTCCTTAAGGCTGAAGCTACAGAAACTACTAAAGAATAGTGGTTGGTTCCCAGGTTGCATCTTCTGGAGAGGTATCTTTTCACTTGACGAGGAATTCTTTGATCGTGTAGCCGCGAAGATGTATTTCACGAGTATCGAGGGCTTGTTTTGGTTGAAGCCAAAGTGAACCTTCTTCATCCAATTCGGGTAGATTTGTTTGAATTTTGCAACTGTTCCCCGCCACTTTCTTGAGGCATGATACATGGAAGACTGGATGGATTTTTGAAGTGGGTGGCAAGGCCAGTTTGTATGTGACTGCTCCTATGCGCTGAAGTATCTGTAAGTCCGTAAAATTTTGGTGCAAGTTTTTGGAAACCCTTTTCTTTGAGAGATATTTTCTTATATGGTTGTAGTCGCAGGAAGACCTGATCCCCTTATTGAAATGTGCACTCAGAACGATGTTGCTTTGCCTATTTCTTGATGTGATTCTGAGCTTGATGTAGATTTCTTTAAGATGAGCTAACAGGGAGGCATGGTTCTGTAAGAGTTGATCAACTTCCTTCACCTTAGAGCATCTAGGGATATAGGAAATAGGTGAAGGTGGGAGTTGGCCACATTCATCTTGGTGGCTTCATGATAGTT
This sequence comes from Pinus taeda, assembly GCA_000404065.3. Classification (NCBI taxonomy): domain Eukaryota; kingdom Viridiplantae; phylum Streptophyta; class Pinopsida; order Pinales; family Pinaceae; genus Pinus; species Pinus taeda. Next base: position 58,983 of record APFE030719634.1, read on the forward strand.
AGTATTATACCACCATTTAGCTAAAGGGAGCCACTGTACCCATTGATGTTGCTTTTATGAAGTGAGGCACCTTAGATATCTCTCAAAACATTTGTTGACTGCTTCTGTTTGACCATCAATTTGGGGATGATAGGTGGCACTTAGTTGGGGTTGTGTGCCTTGTAGAATGAAAATTTCTTCCCAAAATTTGCTGGTGAAAGTGGGGTCACGATCAGACACAATGGAAGTCGACATGCCATGCAATTTGAAGATCTAGTGCAAGAAAACTTGAGCCACCAAAGTGGGGGTAAATGGGTGGGGTAGAGCGCAAAAATGAGCATATTTAGAAATTCTGTCCACAACCACCATGATGACGGATTTGTTGCCCGACTTTGGGAGACCAGTGATGAAATCCATGGAAACATCCGTCCAAACAGAGGCAGGGAGTGGCAATGGTTATAAGTTTCCTGGTAACTTGACGGTTTCTCTTTTGTTGCATTGACACACATCACATTCAGCTACAAAAGTAAGAATGTCGTTTTTCGTGCTAGACCAAAAGAAAAATCGACGAGTGCGAGCATAATTCTTCTGAAAGCATGAATTCCCTACAGCTGGAGATGAGCGAAACTCTGTCAAAATGCGGGTTTTGAGGGTGGATGTTGGCGCTATAACTACTCGATCCCTGTAGTGAAGAATATCATCCTTCCAAGAGTAGTCGGCTGAGGAATTAGGATCTTCTCTCAAGTTATTAATAAGTTAGGAGAGAGAGGGGTGTGATAACCATTCCTTGTGGGCCTCTTCAATCCAATCTGGTATGGGTAGAGAGACTGATAACAAGGTGCTTTCATCATCAAATTGGCGTGATAAAGCATCAACTACTACATTGTCACACCCTTTCTTGTAAATTATCTCATAATCATATCCCAACATTTTGGCTAGCCATTTATATTGTTGTGGCATGATAGATGTTGCTCCAGAAAATATTTTAGGCTTTGATGGTCCGTGCGGATTTGGAAACGTCACCCCAACAAGTATGGCCTCCAGGTGTCTACAACATGTAAGATAGACATCATTTCTTTCTCATAGGTAGATTGACCTAGATGTTTTCCACTCAGTTGTTGGTTGGTTAAGGTCAATAGTCTACCTTCCTACATTAATACAATGCCAATATTGGTACCAGAAGCATCACATTCAATCACAAAAGATTTGGTGAAGTCTGGTAGGGCCAATACGGGAGTGGAGCACATGGCCTGTTTGAGAGCCATGAAGGCTTGCTGAGTTCCATCAGTCCAGAGAAATGATTTTTTCTTGAGAAGATTAGTGAGGGGTCTAGTAATGCGACCATAATTGAGGGAAAATTTGCGATAGTAGCCAGTGAGACCCAAGAATCCCTGCAAACTCTTCAAGGTTTTTGTTTGGGGCCAATATTGCATTGCATGTATCTTTGTTGGATCAACCCTCACTCCTTCACGACCCACAATGTGTCCCAAATACTCAACTTCGTTCATGCCAAAAGAGCACTTGGGCAATTTGACAAATAATTTGTGATTCCATAGCAGTTGCAAGATCAGGTCTACATGCTGAAGATGTTTATCCCATGTTAGGTTGTAGATGAGAATGTCATCAAAGAAGACCAACACAAATTTGCATAGATATGGCTTCAACATGTGGTTCATGAGGCTTTGAAAAATATATGGAGCATTATAGAGACCAAATGGCATGACCAAGAATTCATAATGGCCTTCATGAGTGTGGAAGGCAGTCTTGGGAATATCTACTTCCTTCATGCATATTTGGTGATAACCCGAATGAGGATCTAGCTTGGTAAAGAATTGAGCACCATACAGTTCATCAAGGAGATCATCAATGACCAGTATAGGAAATTTGTCTTTGACAGTGAACTTCTTGAGGGCCTGAAAGTCCGGACACATGTGCCATTCTCCATATTTCTTGAGCATCATGACCATTGGAGATGAATAAGGATTGATGTTGGGATGAATAACACCGACTTCAAGGAGTTCCTTGATGATTTTTTCAATTTTATTCTTTTTGGCGAAATGCGGTTGGGCCCTCGGGACCAAAAGGATGCTATGATCATGTTCACCCCGAGAGGGTGGAAGCTCTTTAAGTTTGTCAAATACTTGCTAGTGGTGGTCTAAGACTTGTTGCATCTGAGGATGAATATGAGGAGTAGTGGATTCAATGGTCTCGATGGCATTTAATTAGGCAACAACGCCGTGATGGCCCTTTTTCAAAAGATTCTCCATCCTATGTGAGCTGATGATAGTAGGAGAATTTACCTGGAGTCCTTGTAATGTATGAAGGTGGTCGTTTTGCTTAAAGCTCATATATAACTCCTAGAAATCCGTTGTGATCGGGCCCAATGTGCGCAACCATTCAACACCCAAGACAATGTCACAACCACCCATTTCAATAGCAAACATGTGGGTCTTTCACATGGGTAGTCGCCCATCTGAAGCTTAATATTTTCACAATGGCCTTCACATTTCATGGCCCCCCCATCAACAATAAGGACTTGGAAATTAGATATTTCCCTCACAAAGCAATGAACAACTTCTAAAACTCGCTTATGGATAAAGTTATGAGTGCTACCACTATCAATCAATACCACAATTGGTCGATGTTTAATAAAGCTTCGAATTTTTAGAGTTTGAGGTGAAGAAATGCCAACCAAAGCATGATGTGATATAACGGGCTCATCTGGTGTAGTTGTGAGATCATTGTCGATTTTGGTTTCCCCAACTTCTTCCTCGGGCACCTCAAGTGATAGAGCTTCCTCATGTGAAATGTTATTAGTAGCATCAATTTGAAAAAATTTGGGTTCCTTGCATTTATGTCCAGTAGAGTACTTGTCATCACAGTAGTAGCACATCCTTGTTTTCTTCTTTCGACCATTTCTGCCGGTGACACCTTTTGAACTTTAAGTGTTTGGGTAGGGCCTTGAGTTGGGATGGGACACACCTTGGCGACAAAATTTGGGCAATTGGACTGGGCGCTTAAGGCTATTTCCACTTCTAAGGCCTCTTTACATGCGTCCATCCAAGTAGCTGGGTGGTGCATCTGGACATGGGCTTGGATGGCTTCTTTTAGGCCACTGATGAAACACTCTGAGTAGAAGTCATCTGCTAGACCGTAAATTCTGATGGCCAATTTCTCAAAGGCTACAATGTAGTCACTTATTGACCCTGTTTCCCTAATTTTAGTGAGACAACCCAAAAAATTAGATTCACGGTCTAAGTAATCACAGATGGATTTTGAGAACATGTGGCAAGTCAAGTTCCCTGGATAACATTTCTAATTGCACTTCCACCATTGCCATCTCTCTTAGTCCAAATAAAAGGCTCCCACATGTAGTTTAGTTTGATCTTCTGAGATGTCATTAAGGGAGAAATATTGTTCCATTTGTGCTACCCATACTGCAGGGTTAGTGTTAGGTCCCTATACTACTAGTGTAACCCCTTATTGTTATTAGTACAGCCCCCTTATTATATTGTTGTGCCCATGTAGTCCCCATATTGATATTATTGTGCCCCATAGAAGCCCACTATTCTTTTTTTCTCTGCAAATACTAACTTCTATTAACTGAAACACAAAATATTTTTACATATGAGTGAGACATTACAGCACTCGACAAAACAGAGCTACCCCATTACAGACATAAGTTGGGGCAAGCAATTACAAAGTCCATGATACCAGAAAGCATACATAGAGAGGAACATACATCGGCAAGAAGAGAATCTGAGTTTGTCCAAAAACACAAAAAACCATGCGGCTCAGCTAACGCAGAGTTATCATAATCCCGTCTGGGAGCTACAGACTAGTAAGACAAATACATAAAAGAGTCAACCATAGTTCTAAGATCTGAACCAAAACAAGAGAGACTGTCCCAGGAGTTGCTACTTCTCTCATGCCGGGTCATTATTTTTCTTCTCGTCCCGAGCAGTGTCACCATCCTTAAGACCTTCATTGCCACTCAAGTCGCTGTCAGGAATGGTGATGGCCTGTTCCGCGTCACCATGAATTTTATCCTCAGCCGCTGGCACTGTGTCGTCCAGAGGAGGGAGATTTCTGAGAAAAGCCTCCTGTTCATCCTTTTCTTTGACCCAATTTTCCTTGCTGTCGCTGTCCGAGGAATTGTCACTGCCAGGAGAGGGCTCAGGGGCGATGCAAGTCAAGGGGGTGACAAGGTTTTCCTCCTCCGAGAGAATGAGGGTGATGTGAGCAGTTACCAGGGGTCTGTGCAGGTTACTCTGGAACTTAAAGTGCGTTGTTTGAAAAGCACTATTGGGCCTGGGTTTCCGACCAGAGCTAGCAGATGACCCAGCTTCCTGAGCGGGGGAGGGACTGAGCGGTTCCGCCGCAGTTTCCAGCGAAAAACCCGCTGGAGGATGCAAACAGGTGTCGCGACGTCCCCTAGAACGCTGCCTTTTGCTGGAGCGAACCATTATGCTAGAACAGAGGTAGTTTTTTGTAGGATTATATGCAGTATGACTACCAGAACAAAGACAATTGAGGCCATGGGTATGCTTAACCAGGCTATCGACTAACAGGACCAAGGTATCGACCAACAGCTCCGAGCTAACGACCAGGACAACCATGAAGATAACCAACATAAACAAAGGGCAGAAATTCAGAATAGGGAAAGGATTACCCTTGAGAGAAATGTCTGTGAGCTTGCGGCGATGCCCCATAATTACGCCATCATCCTCTGCTACCGTCAACCTTACAGGATTGCCGCACCTCAGAGCACAGAACAGGGTGAGAAAGCCGTGGATCACCATGGTTATAACCAAAATAATGTTGCATCGAACGATGCAATGCATAAATGTCGATCCCCTTCCCGATCTTACCTTAATTGCCAACCTGCTCTCGCATGAGTTAACATCCCGGGAGGCCACACTGCCTTGCAGCTGGCAGTACTGGGTATTAACTGTTTGCATGGAGAGCCGTGCGAACGTATTTGCCACCCGGATCCGGGAGTGCGTCTTCAAACTCAGGCATTTCCTCCTGCACCAGATTATTGAAGTCGAGGAGTTGAGATTCATATATTAGATTTGTTGGTGATCCAACAAGAAGATGTTGTTCACTGTCAACTCCCATATTAGCTAAGAGGTTTGCAATTTTGTTCCCATCTCTTCTAATGTGGATGAAGGAGATCGCTCTGTGGAAGCCAATCCATCGCTCAATATGCAATAGCCGTTGAGCCATTCTCCAACTATTACTAATCTTGGAGGACGAGGATCCTTGAAGAATTCTCGAGACCATTTGGATGAGGATTTGAGAGTCTCCCTCTATGAGGAGCGGGAAGAGATTCTTGTCTTGTGCTATTAGAAGCCCCTGCCAAAGACCTTCTAGCTCAGCTGAGTTGTTGGTGTCCCATCCATGTGAGCCCAAGAAGGTTATGATGTTGACTCCTTTATGATCTCTGATAATCCCTCCAAATCCAGAATTCCCTAGGTTACCCTTTGAGGCCCCATCAAAATTGAGTTTATACATGTCTCTGGGAGGAGGTGACCATTTCACCGACGAGGGGGCTTTTTGAGGCCTTGTTCCTTTGATCAATTGGTCTTGCTTTCTTTGGAAGTTCCAGTTGTTTTATATTGATTGTTCCTGAGGGAGGGTGAGGAGATCCTCTTGGTACCATGTTTTTAGCGATATGGTTTCTTCAATGTTTTGATTTATGATTTTCCATATCTCATCCAGTGTTTTGGATTGGTTTTTGAAAATTCTACCGTTTCTCTCTTTCCATATGGTCCATGTTACAAAACCTGGGATGAGCTTCCAAAGAAAATTCAGGATTTTGCTTTGATAGGGGTGGGGGTCCCAGATGTGTATTGTAGCCGTTATGTCTCCATTCGCCCCTGCCTCTTTCTGACAACGAAAATTTATTTTTTGCCATATCTTGTATGCCAACAGACAATAATACCAGAGGTGTTCAATTGTCTCCTCTTCTTTTTTGCAGATGAAGCATATGGAGGGACCATTGAAATTTCTCTTTCTCAAATTGTCCCAAGTAAGAATCCTCTTGCGGCAGAGGAGCCAAAGAAAAGTAGAAACTTTTGGCCAAATGGAAGGGTCCCATATTTTACTCCATAGCGGATCGAGCCTGATTTGATCTTTGATAATTAAATTATAAGCCTCTGGCAGAATATGTACCTCTTTCTTCATATCCCCATCTGAGAATGTCTTTTTCCTCGGAGTACTGTATTTTCCTTTTTATTAATTCTGTGTTCAGAGTTTGCTGGTCTTGCATAGTCCCTTGAGCTATGATCTGAGGTGCCTTGAGCCATTCTCTGTAGTCTTGTTGGGAGGTATTGCTCCAAAAGTTCCCAACCTTGTTTAGGGGATGCAGATCCTGTTCCTGGGGAACATTAGGTGGGAAAAGGTCCCTGAGTTTAGGCATCTATTGCCAAGAGTTGTCCCAAAATCTGGCCTGATCACCGCTTTTCACTTCCCAAAAACTGTGCTGCTGAATGAGGTTCCTGTGCAGTTTTGCTGAGTTCCATATAATTGAACCATTACAAGTCTCTGAAATTCTGATGAGTTCCTCCCTTGGACAGTTTCCCACATATTTGGCTGTCCATAATATAGCCCAAGGAGTAGGAGGGCCCGAAAGCCATTTCCACCAGATTCATGCGCCCATGACTGCATTGCTGTGAGTGGGATCTCTTAATCCAATGCCGCCTCCTTTTTTGGAAGGCAAGCAGTTTCCCATTTGACAAGAGCCCATTTGCGTTGAAGTCCACTGTTGCCCCAGAGAAAATCCCTTTGGATAGATTTGAGTTCTTTGAGAACCCATTTCGGAGCTGCCAGGATTGGAAAAAAGGTAAAGGGGCATGGCTTGAAGGACAACTTTAATCAAGACAAGACGGCTAGCCATATTAAGAGATCTATGGGTCTAGGAGGAGATCCGCGCTTCCAGTTTGTCTAGGAGGGATCTCTAGGAGCATTGCTTCAAGCCGGAGGCTATGTGGGGGGCTCCCAGATAAGAGGAGGGGAGTTTGGCAGAGGAGAATCTTAGGATGCGTAAGATGGCTGACTGAATAACAGAGGGAGTATGAAAGAAGAATATTTGAGATTTGGAATGATTTATAGATGCGCCGGAGGCTTCTGAAAAATCTGATAAAAGAGATTTGAGTTGCCTGGCCTCCTGGACTGAGGGGTGCCCATAAAGCATGTTGTCATCCACAAATTGTTGATGGGTAAAAACAGGGGAGTTGTGAAAGGAGAGGCCTTTGAGACGGGAAGCTTGTTGAGCATGTTTAATACTTCGCCCTAGACCTTCCGCCATTATTATAAATAGGAAAGGGGAGAGGGGGTCACCTTGCCTGATGCCTCGGGTGGGATGAAAGGTCTCGGAGGGTATGCCATTAATTAGAACAGAGAAGAAAGAGGATGATATGAGCCTCATAATCCATCAAACCCAAGAAGCATCAAAACCAAAAGCCAGAAGAATATTTTCAATATATTTCCAACTGAGGCTATCAAAAGCTTTGGAAAGATCAAGTTTGAGTAGCATACCTGGCTTCTTGGAGATCTTCAGGGAATGAATTATTTCATGTGTAAGGATGATCCTGTCCGTGATCTGCCTACCTTCCACATATCCGGATTGTTCTGGCGAGACGATCAGAGGAAGCAAAAGGTTGAGTCTGGTGGCTATAATTTTTGAGACAATCTTGTAAATTATGTTGCAGAGGGCTATCAGTCTGAACTTATCTAGCTTGCAAGGCTTCTCCACCTTAGGAATCAGGGCTATGAAAGTAGCATTTATCCCTGTAAACATCCATTGGAGAGAGCGAGACTCTTCCACGACCTACCAAACCTCATTCTTAATTAGGTCCCAGAAGTTGTGGAAGAAGTTGGAGGTGAAACCATCCGGTCCTGGGGCTTTGCCGACTTTTAGTTGTCTTACTGTTGTTTCCACTTCTTGAAGATTGACAGACTTGAGGAGCATTTGATTATGCTCATCTGAAATGAGTTTGGGGATATTGCTTGTGATGTTTTGAATGGCCTGAGAACGGTCACTGATTGGTTCTCTGTGCACCTGCTTGAAATAGTTTAGGAGTTTGGCCTCTATATCTTAATGCTTTTCAACTCTGGTGCCCTGCTCATTTTGGATGTGGGTGATATTGTTGTGCATTTTGCGCTGGATTGTGGTGCTATGAAAGAATATGGTGTTTTTTTCACCATCTTTAAGCCACTTGATTCTTGATTTTTTCCTCCACAGCGTTTCTTCCTGCTTTTCCTTTTCTACAAGTTGCAATTCAAGGGTTTTTTCCTGTTTTGCAAGGTCATCTGATCTGCCAAGAGTGATGATCTTTTGCTGAAGTTGCTTCATGTCCTGTTCAATGTTTGCTTTCCCTTGAAAAATATTGCCGAATGAAGTGCGATTCCAGTGCTTGATCTTGCCTTTAAGGTACTTAAGTTTTTGTTGAAATTGGAACATTTTGGAGCCTCAAGGTGGATGAAAGCTTTTCCATTATGTGCTAATGAACTTATGAAAATCTGGATGAGTCAGCCAGAAGGCTTCAAAGCGAAAAGGTCTGCGGATATTGTTCCTCGGTCGAGACCAGTGAAGTGAAATGGGCCAATGATCGGAGCCAGTGAAGGGCAAGATGGACGCTGCAAAATCACCCCCAAGATGAATGGCGTTATCGGAGAGAAGAAACCTATCCAACCGAGATGCGATTGGCAGGCTTCCTGCTTGTCTGTTGTTCCATGTAAAAACTCCATTATTAGAAGGGAGATTGATGAGCCAGTTATTTTGAATAAAATCCTTCAAGAGCGATCCTTCTTGAGAGCTTCTACATTTGCCTCCTCTTCTTTCATCCAATCTTGTGATCATGTTGAAATCACCACCTACGATCCAAAGTGGGAGTGGTCTGTTCTGATTGAGAGCCGAGATGGAGTTTAGGATCTCCGCGTTTCGTTGTCTTTCCTGTGGGAAATAAACATTGGTTAAGAGTCCATATTGGTTTGTTCCTAAAATGTGAAAAGTTGCTTGAAGGAAGTTCTTGTGAGCATGAAAGTTGTTGAGCTCCATAGCTCTGGAATCCCATAAAATGGCTAGGCCTCCTGAGGCTCCATTTGCATCAACTGCTATATTATGACTTCCGGGCCAGAATTTATTGGCTAGTCTATCAAGTATGTTGGAATTGCACTTTGTCTCTTGCAAGAATAGAACCTGAGGATTTTCTTGCTTTAACATGTTTTTGAGGAGTCGGGTTTTCCTGGGTCCATTGAGCCCTCTAATATTCCAAGAGATTAGCTTCATTGAGAAAGATTGATTTCAGGACTAAAATACTTAGTTAGCTTGGCATACCTGCCTGAATCCACTAAGATTTGCCCAACCTTGATTGTTCTTTGAAGAAGGGTTTTTCTTCCTCGCTTTTTGATACCTTTGGCAATGAGTCTTCTATCCCAAGGGCTTCCTGTCTGTATACCTAGAGATTTTTGCCTCTATGCCCGTGATAAAACTTCTTCCAAGTTTTTGAGCTGTCCTGCTGGAATATTGTCAAAATTATTGGTTGTGCAAGCCTTTTCAAGGCCCGGAAGATCTAAATCCCCAATATCTATTGTCTCTGTTTCTTCCTCCATAAATTGAGAATAATCTTGTTCTTCCATTGGTTCTTCTTCTGTGCAAGTAACTGTGTTTGGGATCTCCGGTTGCTTATCTTGGGTACTCCGTAATATATCTTTTTGTTTATCTGACGTCGAAGCTTCCTTACCGTGAGTGTTTGTTGGTGACGAGGTGGATCTTCCTTTTTTTGGGTTGTCATCATTCTTGGGTTCTGGCTCTAACAAATTCATTTGAGTTTCTGATTGATCTGATAGGGCTCCAAAACTATTGCTTGTGGATGGCCTTGGTTGACTGGTTTGCGCTACTTTTGGTTTTGGGGCTTGTTTCTTATGTGCTCTTCGACGATTTGCAACTTTGATGAATCCATTTCCTTCAGAGGCTTCCGAATCCAAAACAGGGGAGGGTTTCTGAGTTAAAGGGCAGTCTCTGAATAAGTGCCCAAGAGCATGGCATCTTCGACATCGAAAGGGCACATGTTCATAGTCAATAATTTGTAACCATTCATTGTCAAAGTAAGAGATATTTACCGCGTCTGGAAGAGCTTGATTGAGATCCATGTATACACAGATTCTGGCGTAAGAGGTATATCTGCCTGTTTTCGTTTCCTTTGTTGTTTTGACAAACTCACCCAGGGTATTTCCTATTGCTTTCAAAGATTCTTCCTCCCAATATTCCGCAGGGAGTGAATATAAGCGGATCCACACCGGAGCCCAGCTGAGGTCCTCCGTATCTGGGTTGAATCGTTCCACCCATCCTTTGAGAAACAAACCAACAGCATTGAAGAAGTAAGGTCCGCCATCAAGGACCCTATTTCTATCCTCCAAGCAATTGAAAATAGCTGTGAAAAAACCTTTCGGCCCTAGCTGCAAGGTGATGTGCCCCTTTGGGTGCCATTTCGTGTTTATCCAACTTCACAATGCTTTTTCGGTTGGCCACAATCCTATGAACTTCCCTATTAAAGCATGGTCTTTCATGAACTGTATTCTTGCTTCGATTCGATGTCCTGGCAGCTCAACCCTTGGTCGAATCGCAGCAACTGGTTTGCATGTAGCAGAATGAACTTCTGGTGACTTTTCTCCTTGTTTTGCTTGCTAGTGTTCCAGATCATTGTTATCCCCATTCTGGTTTGGGGATTCCTTCCCTGCCAAGTGCTCGGACATTTCATTGTCGTTTTGTGGGGGAGGTTCATCGCCTCCCCCTGACTGGGGTTTCATGAAGTGTGTACCCTCAGCCCTTTAAGGAGAAGGATCTATTCTGGTCCTTATATACTGAAAACAGCAGAATGACAGAGCCTGTCGTCGCTGCAAATGCAGAGTTACAGAGCCTGCCTTCGCTACAAGTGCTCAAGACCTAACCCTTCCGTCAATTCTGCCATCCAATAATCATAGAAGCCCACTCATAGAAGCCCACTATTGTTATTATTGTGCACTTACATTATTATTGTTATGTCGGCTCTGATTATATTATGACCCCTTAGACTCCTATATATAGAAAGGAGGTCTTGTCATTTGTATCATCGAAGAATTGTTCATTTGTGTAATGTAAAGGAGGTTCCCCCTCAAAGAGACTTATTTTGAAGGCATTTATCTATCTTTTTTTATCTTTTTGTGAGGTGGTTTCATAACATTTAGTAATAGAGCTTTGGATTCTAAGGTTTCGTTGCTCCAAACAGGTCATTGTCGCATTTTCGCTATAACATGTTTTATGTGATGTTTAAGAAGCTAAAAAAAACCCATTTGAGACAAAATCTCGCTGAACATCGGATCAAAATTTCAAATCCTCTCTTGCTATATTTTCGGAGATCTAATTTGAGGAAGTTAGGGTTTTGACAAGCTCTAGAATTCTATCTCAAACAGGTCATCATGGAATTTTCACTATAATTGTTTTTCTACGCAGTTTTAGACTGAAATTAAAACCCATTTGATCCGAAAACTTAGTGAATCTCGGGCTCGAACAAATCTTTTTTAGCTATATTTTCGGAGATACAATCCAAGACATTTAGGGTTTTTGTAGGCTCTCGAATTACATCCCAAACATGTGACCTTGGGAAAATCGTCATAACTCTCTCACAGAGCATCTGATTCAAATGTCATAAAAAGTGACAGAAAGAAGATAGACTTTGGTTTGTTGGGTATTAGTTTCAGAACCTAAGGTTGAAACAGTGACATGTGGCACTTTGTACAAGTTCACTCTACTGAACCAATATATAATTAGGTCATCCCGGGAAATTGGGCATAACGCTTTCTTCGAGAATCCAATTGCGATTAGACTTGTGAGGTTAGAGGGAGGACTCAGAGGGATATCACAGGCTGATATTTCAGAACTTAAAGATCTGAAATTACATAGTTACAGTCATTTCAAGATCGAGCTCCCAAAATCAAGAAAAAACAATATTAGGAAGTTTGATGGCAAAGATCCGGTAAATTGGATACTACAGATGGAGAAATATTTTGATCTGCATGAGGTGCAACTGTTACAAAAGGTATGTATGGCAACTTTACATTTAGAATCGAATCAATTTTTATGGCATAAAGGGCTTTATTCTCGTAAACCACTTGTCACGTGGTCAATTTTCACGGAGGAAATGATAAAACATTATGAGGATACAAAGAGCAACACCTTCTTTAGCCAATTGATAAATCTCAAACAAAAGGGTTCAATGGAAGAGCACATTGAGGAATTTCAAAAATTGAATATGGTAAATGATATTCCATAGAAGCAAAGGATTGATGTCTTCATAGGGGCTTTAAAGGATAACATTCAACATGAGTTTCATCTTTGGGAACCTGATTCATTGGAGAAGGCATTTAGGTTGGCAAGAAAAATTGAAAGCGAAATTATGGAAACAAGGAATCCCACCAATCACGACTATAATTATGGAAGTGTTTTTTCTCCTAGCCTTCCACAGCCTACAAGGTTTACACCACGACAATTGGAAGAAAAAAAAGAAAAAGGGCTTTGTTACAATTGTGCTAGCAAATACACTAAAGGTCATAAGTGTGTTGAGAAGAAATTATTTTACATAGATTATGAAGAGGAGGAAGAAAAGGATCAAGAAACATGAAAAGAAGAGGATATACACCAAGAACCAACCTCAGAGAAAGAAGAAATGAATCCGACCATATCTTGTAAAGCATTGGCAAGAATTACCACTCCTCAAACTCTCAAGATAGAAGGACATATCAAGAAGAAAAAGGTTCAAGAAGTGAAAGATCACATCGACAAAGAAGAAATGAATCTGATCATATCTTGTAATGCATTGGTTGGAATTACCACTCCTCAAACTATCAAGATAGAAGGACATATCAAGAAGAAAAATGTTCAAGAAGTGAAAGATCACATCGAGCATCAAGAAATGAATCCGACTTTATCGTGTAAAGGATTGGAAGAAATAAACACTTCTCAAACTCTAGATATAGAAGGACATATCAATAAGAAAAAGGTTCAAGCAATGAAAGATCACATCGAGCATCAACAACAAGTTCTCCATAACGCCACTTCGGTGCAAAATCAAACGAAACAACAGGTAGATCAACATCGTAGTGAAAAATGTTTTGATGTAGGTGATTGGGTATTTTTACTGCTACCTCTCAAGCAAGCTATTTATGAGAAGGAAATGTTGGCAATACTACATGCACTTAAAAAATGGCGACCTTACCAAATGGGAAGACTCTTCAAGGATGAGGATGTGGAAACATTGTTTTGTGCTATTTCTATTATCCAACCCAATTGGATAAACTAAGCAAGGGATGAATGGAAGAAGGAAAAAGAAGTATGGCCACTTATTCAAAAGTTGCAAAAGATCCCAATTCAAACAATATTGCCAAAAATTGAAGAGGAAGGAAAAATCATATTGGAACCTGGAGCATTCACAGAAACAAGAACCCGACAACTACGACATCGATAAATTTCAGAGTATCTCATCAAGTGGAAAAACTTACCCGCTGAATATTCCACATGGGAGGACAAGAATTTTATACAGAAGCATCAAGAACTACTCAAGCATTGAGGACAATTCTTTTTGAAGGAGAGGGGCATGTTAGGCCCCTATACTACTAGTGTAACCGCTTATTGTTATTAGTACAACCCACTTATTATATTGATGTACCCACGTAGTGCCCATATCGTTACTATTGTGCCCCATAGAAGCCCACTATTGTTATCATTGTGCCCTTACATTATTATTTTTATGTAGGCTCTGATTATGTTATGACCCCTTAGACTCCTATATATAAAAAGGAGGTCTTTTCATTTGTATTATCCAAGAATTGTTCATTTATGTAATGTAAAGGAGGTTGCCCCCTCGAAGAGGCTGAATTTTAAGGCATCGATCTATCTTTTCTATCTTTTCTTGAGTTGGTTTCATAACACATAAACAAAGAGGGTTGATGTGGCGTAAGCAAAGATGTTGTTGTAGCAAAACCCTGACAAGTGACACCTTAGTGATGTGGACAAATGGTATGTCAGATAGGAAATTTTGAGTGGCAAACAAGGCTGATTTTACGTGGCACCACCCAAAGGGTGTCATGTGAGAATGATGACATCATGCCTACATCATCATCCAGTTTCCCATGGAAAACTAAGGTCTTGGTCACATGGTGAGGTCACATGGATAAGAAAATCTTAGCCCCTTTGTCATTGAGGTCCCCTGAATTGAATTTTTGTAGCTATGGTTGGTCTTCATACTTTATATTTTAGCCCTCCAAATAAATGTAAGAATGTATTCAATACATGTTCTTCATGTCAACCTCAAAAGGAGGGAAATTTGAATTTTCAAATTATATTGAATTTTCCTTCAAAATGTAAAATCAACCCTCTAAGAAGGATAGGTTGGTCTGCCCCTATAAGCACACTGCTTGGGTTCATTCAATCTCTATATATGTTACCATTCTACCTCATCTCTAGGAAAGCAATTTCAGATTAATCTTTTGTTCTTGTAAGCTTATTCTTTGAGGCAAACCAAGTCTTGTTGTTTAAGGTAGACAAAGCTAAGTTAAACCAAATTGAGGTAGACCAATACCTTGATCTTTGTGATAGAAGGTTGATCTTTGAGGTAGGAAGATAAGCTCTTAGGCAGGTAGATGGTTGAGCTCTAAGGTAGAAAAATACGAGTTCTAAGGTAGACAAAATACAAGTTTCGAGGCATGCAAAATGTTGAATTATAAGTAGACCAGGCCGATTTTGTTGGGAAACTTTATGAATTTTCTAGAGGGCAGTTTGACCATATGTGACCAAGGTTATGTCATTATGTTTCAATTGATGTATCATTGTTGAACTTAATGATTTCTCTAAGAAAAGGGTTGCTGGGTTTTTCCCCCATGTGGGTTTTCCCAGGGTAAATTCTTATGTCTCTTGTTTAGTTGCCTCTTTATGATCCTATTCGAATTTGTTTCTACTATTATGATATTCTATGTAATTTATTTATGATGAATATATATGCATGAAAAGGTTAACTAAATAAATCATAAGAAGTAATTATCAGTTTATAAGATCCCTAAAAAATCAACATGGTATTAGAGTGTGGGTGAGAGAGTAACCTTAAAGAAGCCTTTTTTATTTCAAGTTATTCTCTAGGGATTGTCTTGTCACTAGCCCCATAATCCATGGTCCAAATCTAATTTAAACAAGATAGAATTATATCCCAAAATCGACCAAGGTTTGTCCCCTTGTTTGGGCCCTAAAAGAAGGATGGAAAAGCTACCTTTGTGAACAAATATGAGATCATAAGTCCAAATATTTTGTTGAAAGGGTGAATCTTGTGTCAAGAACTGAATGGCCTTAGTACTTTACAAGCCGAAAAATCTTAGAACTAGTTGCAGGACTCTGAGAATCCTCAGGAGGATCGAGGAGCCTTAAAACTAGGCTGCAGGCCTAGTAGAATCCAAAAGAAGTCTGAAACCTTGTAAGAAGAAATGTGAGGTTACTTGAGAAAGTATGAAATTACTCAAGAATAATCTAAGGAGGACTAAAAGGAATGCATGTGATATCCATCTCAGAAGGAATATGAAGTTTCTCAGATAACTGATTAGGGATTGATTTGAAATTGCATGATCACTAAATCAAGTTATTTCAATAGTTGAGAGGGTTGATCATGTATCATATCATATATTTTCTTATGGAATCTATCATGATGAAGAATAGACTATTATTATTTTCTATGTTCTAAACTTAGTACACCTTTTTATGCTTTGTGGCATCCTTCCTTGAAAAATAATTTGACAGGAACAAAAGTGACGTAAATTAAATGAACAAGGAATAAGAAGATATGGAATATGATTCAAAGACTATAGAAGTATTAATGTTATAACAAGGTACCGAAAAGTCTAAACAAGAGGGTAACTCTAGGAGGAGCAAAAGAGGCCTCAGTATGACAACAGAAAGGCCAAATTTACTACTCAATCTCCAGATCAATTGGAAGTCGAGTTAATGTATTCATTTCAGGAGTTCAAGCATATTACTTGGCATCAAATCCTGATAAGATGAAAGCCATTCATTCTAGCAATAAAATAGCATTTCCCTCTTTGAATTCAAGAACATATTTTAGACAAAAGACATAGATAACTGAAAGTCCAAATTAGGAAGACAAGATTCGTTGGAGTTTATTAGTACCTCTGCCAGAAAATCAAGGATGCTTATTTGAAGTCGTGGTGATATTTTGGTAGTACATCTTTGGAATACAGAGAATCCCTTGTGAAGGTTGAGTCATTTTTGTAATTATTTATTACCATCATGAATACCATAGAACCATGAAAGGACCATTTTAAGTGTAAAGAAGGTATCTCTAGAAAGTAACTATGATGATTGTCTTTGGAAGATGTTGTTTCTTTATAAGACCTGAAAGAAAATGTTGTCATTCATTTCTTGAAAGATTCAAAGGGAGTTGTAATGAAAATGATCTCCTGGAAGAACTGATAAACATAGGGTTCTATAAAACCCGAGAAGATTTCAAGGATATAGTTGAAGAAAAAGAATGCAGAGCATCAACATTACAAGATAGAATCTATGACCAAAAGCCTTATAATTCACTTCACTAAGTTGCATTATTTAAACGATTAGAGTGTGGCATCAAATTTTTGTCAGATGTCACTATGATTTAAGAACCTGCAATTGATGCCTAGAACAACAATATGAATGTTGACATGTGTTTATTTGTGGATATGACTATTGAAGAGGCCCTTTCCATACAATGCCTTATTCATGTACTGTTAGGATATTTGGACATATAGGAAATAGTTAAGTATAACTTGGTCTAGTGTATAGTTAGGTAAAGTGTGTTTCTTTACTATGTATTTTTTGTAACTTACAATCCGATGGTCATGATATGTTCTAGACATGAAGTGATCTAACGGTTCATTCTTTCCTCAGTATTACCGACACTTGATCCATGGCTTAACATTCGATTGGTCCATTATCTCTATTTAAAGAGCATGGAGGGTCATTTGTAGGGTGACTATTAATGAGAGAAGCTTATGTAAATTTTCTTTCTTTTACATTAATAAATTGTCTGAAGTGGTCGCGTTGGCTCAGGCCGTGGATTGTTTCCCTCTTTGAAGGTTTTAACCATGTCAACAACACTGATGTACCGATCTGTGATCTATTTGTGAGTGGTGTTCTATCTAAGGAGCTTACCCTATAAATTCCTACATGGTATCAGAGCTATTTGAGGGTCGCATCTGTTGGTGATCCAAATCCAAAGCCGATACAATTGCATCCAACTGTCGTTTCCTAGATCTACTATTTTTTACTGCTTTCAAGCCAAGAGGACTAATTTATTGTGTTAGGAGCATTTGTTTCAGTGAGGAACCTCTTTCATTTCATTTCACATGAAAATGCTTCTGGTAGCCCTAGCTATGTCATTTTTAAGATCTAGAGGTATACAGTCTTTATTTGTAGTTACAATTATTTATCTCTCTGTTTATTTTGGTTTATAGTCCTCTATAAAAAAAAAATATTACCGGATCTATATCTTTCATTTCTATGTATGCTCTTTGCCTTGCGACTTTGTGTGATCTGGGCAAACTAGAAATAGAAAGAAATGAGTTTTCTCATGCATATGCTCTTTTCCGCTGTGCCTTAGTGTGATCTCGGAAAATCAGAAACATTGAGGAAAATATTTAGTTTTCGGCCAAATCTAACTTTAAGCCGTAAGGTTTGGATTTCTTTTGCATATTCGTTTTAGGATGTGTGGTTTTTTTTGTTTGTAGACAAAAAAAAGTTTTTCAAGTAAACATGCACTCCAAAGCTTTAGTGAGCAAAAAAAAAACCCTTCCTCCTTTCCAAAAATTACTAACCTTTTAAACTAGCTCACTTGGTCCAAAGTTACTTTATGAGAATAGAGATTTTGGGTTCAAGTTTTTCTTTTTGTTGAGTTATTTTTTCAAAAAACACATGTAAATTATGTTTTAAAGTTATTTTATGTAAAAGTGTTCTCATCCATTACAAAAAGTGAGCCTTTTTTTGTTGAGTTACTTTTTCAAAAAAACATATGTAGATTATGTTTTAAAGTTACTTTATGTAAAATTGTTCTCACCCATTATAAACAGTGAGCCCTTTTTGTTGAGTTACTTTTTCAAAAAACACATGTAGCTTATGTTTTAAAGTTACTTTATGTAAAAATGTTCTCACCCATTATAAAAAATGAGCCCTTTTTGTTGAGTTACTTTTTCAAAAAACACTTGTATCTTATGTTTTGAAGTTACTTTATGTAAAAGTGTTCTCACCAATTATAAAAAGCGAGTCACTTATAATTCCAAAGTCACTTTATCTTTTATTTAAGTTACAATTTAGTGTGTAGTTCATAAAGTACCATTGTAAAAGTGACTTTCACTTATTTATAAAAGTGGGTCACTTAAAATAATAATTTTATTTTATTTTATTAATATATAATTATATATATTAAACGAGTAATTAGATTAGTTTGGAAGGGTTGGGGGGAGGGGGCGGGGTTAGGAGGGTTTAAATATAACATTATCACTCACTTCCAAACATTCACGTAGTTCGTCGGCATCTTCAACAACTTTTATTCAAAAATTCATAACTTCTTCATTCAGAAACCATTTTCAGAGTCGTTTTTTTTAATCGGCCTAATTTTTCAAGATCTTTCCATTAGAACACTTAGGTTCACCATCTTCAGCTTTAGTTTCTTTTAAAATGGAAAGTCCATGCCTAGTTATTTTCGACAACAACAACTACTTCCAATGCTTATCCTACATTGTGGATTTACTTAGAAGTAAAGGTCTTTATAGAATAGTCTCAGGCTACGAATCTAAACCTAATGATGAAGATAAGGTAGTCAAATGAGAAAATAAGCAAGATCAAGCATGTGGGTTGATAGGTATGTTTATTTATCCAGACTTTAGATTCCATATCGTAGAACTTGATACCCATGATGAAGCAACGAAACAACTCAATAAAGTTTTCGGAATTAAAAATGAAATTAGAGCCCATCAACTCAAAAATGAGTTACTTACGTTGGACCCCAATAATTTTTCTTCCATTGAAGATTTTTGTCCAGGTTTAAGACCCTTAGACTTCTCTTGGAAGGTGTTAAGGTTAAGAAAGAAGATGGTAGCCTTATCTATTCCATTCTTACTAAGTTAGGACTAGCCTACTCTGTGTTTATTTCCACATTCCATTCTACTAGAGAAGCCTTTATTTCTCAAGGACAAGCCTACAAGTACCCATCTTTTGATGCGTTTTATGATTCTTTAATAAGAGAACAAGAAAAATTCTTACATCTTGGTCTTTTTAATATTGGAAACTCTTCTAAGAAAGCCTTAACAGCTCAGGAGCAACCAAATTCAAAGAATCCTGAGAAGCAACATCCTAAAAAAAATGGTTCTAAACCAAACAAGGGTCCTAAGCAATTTCAGTCTCAAAATGAAAAGTCAACTCAACAAAATGATAAGGAAAATAAAAACAAAGGGAAAAATATTGATAGACATTGCAACTTTTGTAATCGTGATGACCACTTAGAATCCAAATGCTTCAAGAAGATGGAACCCTTGGAAGCAGCAATGAAGAAGCATAACATCCATTTGGAGCACTCTTCAACTTCAACTTCATCTTCAGGAATAACACTTTCTGCATGTGGTTGTCAAGCATCTTGGTCTGGTTATGCATTGCATGTATCTTTTTCTTCTTATTCTCATGAGTGGCTCATTGATTCTGGAGCTTCTTATCACATGGCCAAGAACAATGCCATGTTTTCTTCTTTAAATGATTGTAACACCAAAAATATATATATTGGTAATGATAGATCTCTTAATGTTGTAGGGTCTGGAACTATTGATCTAGTCAATGGTCAATTTAATGATGTATTATGTGTTCCTACCTTATCTTGCAACTTTCTATCTGTATATTAGATAACTCATTCAGGTGAAGGTAAAATCGTTGAATTTTCACCTCATGATATTATAATTAAGGACCTAAGAGATCCTAGACAAATTCTAGCTACTGGCTACAAGGTTGTATAAGTTTAACAGATTTGGGTCATCAACTCTTCCCTCGGTATTTGTTGCTCATAATGATGAAGTGAGCAAACTTTGGCATGAATGATTTGGTCACTTAAACCATCGATCCCTTCAAAATCTATGTAAAGAAAATATGGAGATAGGTCTCCCTATGGTATTTTGCAAAGATGGTGTTTGTTCCAAATGTTTACCCAGAAAAAGACATCGAGATAGTTTTGAAAAGCATGCCTCTTAGCACGCCTCAACCCCTTTACAACTTGTGCATAGTGATTTATGTGGTCCACTTCCAGTTGTTTCATTCTCTAGTTACAAGTATTTCTTAACTTTCAATGATGATTTCTCCATATGCACTTGGCTATACTTCTTAAAACTCAAGAGTGAAGTCTTTAACATGTTCTTGGCCTTTAAGACTTTTGTTGAGAAACAATTTGGATATCAAATTCTTAAGCCAAGATCTGATAATGGTGGAGAATATGTTAACAAAAAATTCATCAACTTTTTCACTGAGCATGGAATTCAATTGCAACATATTGTTCCATATACTACACAACAAAATGGCGTAGCTGAAAGGAAGAATCACACCTTAAAAGAAATGGCTAATTGTATGCTTCAATCTAAGGGACTTAGTCTTAAATTTTGGGCAGAAGCAATTCACTGTGCAAATTACATAGTAAATCACACTCCTACTAAGGTTTTAAAGAATATCACTCCAAAAGAAGCATGGAGCTCAATTAAAGCATATGTAAGTCACTTTCGTGTTTTTGGAAGTGAAGCATGGGCCCATAATCCAGATGAGAAACATAAAGCCTTAGAACCTAAGAGTGAAAAATGTATTTTTGTTGGATATTATGAAGATGTCAAAGGATATAGAATTCTTCAAACTAAATCCAAAAATGTTATCATTAGAAGAGATGTAAAGTTTGTTGAAAATATATCGGCCTAGAGCCTAGTTCGGTGGATGTGCCACCTCTCTCTATCCCTTCTACTTCTGAAAATATTTCTTCTTCAAATGATGACAACGAGGATGACAATCCTCCCCCACCTTCTCAGGATTCTCCTTTAGCTCCTCAAATTCCAAAAAGGGTCTATGCTACTCGGGATGCAACAAGTGCTCTTGTAGGTGATCCTACAAATCATTGTTGTACATGTTCTAAGTTCGATAGAGCCTCTTCTTTACTGGCTCAAGCTTCAACGAATTATGATCCTGACACCTTGCAAAAGCTTCAGGCCATCCAGATTGGGACACAACTATGAATGAAGAATATCGTTCACTATTGGAAAATGATACATGGGGCCTTGTTCCTCTTCCAAAGGGACGAAAACTTGTTAGATGCAAATGGGTTTACATAACCAAGTTTGGACTAGATGGAAAAACTGATAAACATAAAGCTTGTCTTATTGCTAAGGGTTTTTCACAAGTTGAAGGCATTGGATATATTGAAACCTTCTCCCATGTTTCCAAAATAAACTCTATCTGCCTTGTTCTTTCCATTGCTACCTCTTTCAAATTGGAAGTCCATCAGATGTATGTTAAATATGCCTTCTTGCATGGGGACTTGCATGAAGAAATCTATATGGAACAACCTCCTCGCTTTATACAAATAGACTCTAGCCTTGTATGTCAGCTTAAGAAATCCCTTTATGGTCTCAAGCAAGCCCCTCGGCTTGGTATGCCAAAATGGATAGCTTTCTTTTAGATACTGGCTCTTCTAGGTGTCATTCTAACAATACTGTCTACACCAAGAAAGTGGGTAAGTTTCTTATCATTCTTGTTCTTTATGTTGATGATATTATCCTTATTGCTAGTGATCCCAACCTTATAAACCATGTGAAATCTAGCCTTAAAAGGCAGTTTGAAATGACAAACTTAGGACACTTGCATCATTTTATTGGTCTTCAAGTCTTGCAATCCAAAGAATGTATTTCCCTTTCCTAGTCCATGTATGACTGTGATATTCTACGCCACTTTCACATGGAAGACTGTAAGCCAACCCCTTCTCCCTTTCAATCTGTTGTGAAACTTTCAGTCACTTGTACTTTCCTTGAAGTTGATGCTACCTTATACCGTCAACTTGTTAGAAAACTTTTGTATCTAACCCATGTCTGTCTTAATGTTTCCTTTGTTGTTGGCCTTATTGCTCGGTTTATGCAAAACCCACATGAAATTCATTGGAAAGTAGCTAAAAGAATACTTCACTATGTTTGAGATGAAGTTCAGTTTGAGATTCATTATAGTGCAGAAGCATCTCCTGTATTGGTTGGTTTCACTGATTCCAATTGGGTTGGTGACCCTGATGATCAGAAGTCTACTACAGGTTATGTCTTCACTCTTGGTTTTGGACCTATTACATGGGCTTGCAAGAAACAAAGTGCCATTTTTCTTTCCTCAGCAGAAGTAGAGTATCGTGGCGCCATAGAAGCTAGTAAGGAATCCTTGTGGCTTCGCCAAATCTTGTCAAAGTTTGGTTTTCAGTAGCAACCTTCGACTACACTTTGGTGTGGTAATCAAAGTGCCATTCAATTATCCAAAGATCCAGTCCAACATCAATGCAACAAACACATTGAAATACACACGCACTTCATTAGAAAGCTCATTCATGACCATGTTCCTGCAGTGCAATATTGTTCAACCAATGATCAAGTTGCATAAATCTTTACAAAGGCTCTCACAGAGGCAAAGTTTACTAAACTTCGATTTATGGTTGGAGTTCAGGAAGTTGTCACTAGGGGGGATAGGCTCTAATACCTCCTCCTTCTCCTATTTTGTCATCTTTGTACATCCTTCAATCCTATCCCAAGTTGTGCTTAAGGGGGGATGTTAGGATATTCTGACACATAGGAAATAGTTAAGTATAACTTGGTTTAGTGTATAGTTAAGTAAAATGTGTTTCTTTACTATGTACTTTTTGTAACTTACAATCCAACGGTCACGATATGTTCTAGACATGAAGTGATTCGAAGGTTCATTCTCTCCTCAATGTTGCTGACATTTGATCCATGCCTCAATACCAGATTGGTCCATGATATCTATTTAAAGAGCATGGAGGGTCATTTGTAGGGTGACTGTTCATGATAGAAGCATATGCGCATTTTCTTTCTTTTACATTAATAAATTGCCTGAAGTGGCCGCGTTGGCTCAGGTCATGGACTATATCCCTCTTTGAGGGTTTTCACCACATCAAGAATACTTGTGTACCGCTCTATGATTTGTTTGTGAGTGATGCCATTTGGTGTTCTAGATAAGGAACTTACCCTGTAAATTCCTACACTGTTGAAGTTATTGATTGAGATATGTTGTTGGATTCCATTGCTTGATTCTAAATGTTGCCAAAACATATTATTATATGGTAGATTTTTCTATAAGCAGAGGGAGCTTAGAAGAGAAATCAGATCACT
Source organism: Pinus taeda (assembly GCA_000404065.3). Lineage (NCBI taxonomy): Eukaryota > Viridiplantae > Streptophyta > Pinopsida > Pinales > Pinaceae > Pinus > Pinus taeda. Next base: position 82,431 of record APFE030719634.1, read on the forward strand.
TGTGTTGTGTGCACTTTTTGAAAGATCTAGTAGTCCCAGGGTTTGTAAACCCCTAGATACGTACCTAGATTAATGTTTTTGCTTAAAAAAGAAACCATAACTCTTGTAAGGAAGGAATGACATAATTGTTGTTGATGAGGACGAGGTTGATAAATTTGCAAGATGGATCCAAGAAGGATAAGATCAAGAGGGAGCTGACATTGCCCTATAAAGATAAGTAACTTATATCTCTTCTGTAATTATTGTTGTTGTTTAAATATTACTTAGCCTGTTACCTTTATATATTTTTTCTTGGTTATAATCATTCTTCCATGGCTTCCTGATGATGTTTGTAGTTACATTATGAAGACTACCAAAATTGTGGTAGTAGATTGAAGTAGTGGAAGAATGAAGTAAATCTTATGACAAGAGGACTCTCCTAAAATTAGTGATTTGTGTTCTAAATATTGTACTACCTGAGATCCAAGCTCAGGGGTATTAGAAAAGTCAAAAAAGTTGAAGTATACCTTGATTGTGCTAAAGGGGAGTCAGTGGTGACTTCTAAATGCATCTACAAGATATAGTGTGCAACAGATGACAACATAGACAAATACAAGCGAGACTTATGACTAGAAGGTTCTCCCACAAATAGGGAGAGGATCATGAAAATATATTTTCTCCAGTTGCAAGGTACACTTCTAATAGAATTATTGTTGCTTCTGTTATGGAATTACATCAGATGGATTTAAAGGTTGTTTTCTCAATGAATAAATTGAGGAAGAAGTGTACATAAGCAACCTTAAGGCTTTGAGGGACATGAAGGAGTCTCTTGCTTGCAAAAGTTTATACCTTAGACTTGTATTGATGGATCTAGGTTGATTCTATATGATTTGTTTCTATTGAAAGTAGAAGGACTTGTGTGTCAAAGGGAGAAACCGTGGCATCAAGTTTTTCTTCTGTAATAAAGGGAGTAGTTAGGGAGCCTTGTTTTAGATTTAGAGGGAGTTAACCTCTAAGTTCAAGATGAAGGACCTAGATTTGATATATTACCTCCTTAAAGCATATTATTGAGACCCCTCAAAGATTTTTGGGATGATGGATTGTCATTAATATTGTCACGCTAACTAGATTATATGTTACAAAGTAGCAGTGGCGGAGGGAGTAGTCATGATAGCCACAACAAAGTCTACTTCAGAAAGAGAACCCCATTAGGGTAACCAGAAAGTAGTTGATTGACTTATGGTTATGCCAAGGCATGTGGCTCAACATGTGTTTAAGTACCAACACGATACAATTTATTATGGCATAGCCTATTATGGTTTGATATATGTCTCAAATAGTGAAGTACAGTTGCAAGGACACACAGATTTATATTGGGAAAAGAACGCAAAAGACGAAAAGGGTTCATCAAGATATTGCTTCAGTTTGGGCCCTGTTATGATTTATTGGATGAGCAAGAAGAAAACATCTGTCACACTCAATATTGTAGAGGCTAAGTATATTGCAACTTGGTTGGCAAGTTGAGAAACAATATGGATTCAAAAACTTCTTGCAAAGTTATTTGATGAAGTGTAGATGACGACCATGATGACAGGTTAAAGCATAATGAGATATAATACTGAAACATGGTATAGAAGGGAGTAATATGACTCCAATATTATTGTACAGTCAAGTAGATTGTTGACAAATCATTTGTCCCAGGATGAAGTTTGTATACTTCAAGGAAAAACTTAAAGTGATTGAGCATGTCTCTCTCAAGAGAAATTGATGAAATTGCAACATCAAGGACAGTCATTCTCCCTAGGTTAGGTTAACCAACATTAGGGAAAATGGTCCATATTATTGATGTGATAGCATCAGGGACATACATTCTCCTAGTGTCAACTGTATTAACTAAAATTAGGGGGAATGGTTTGACAAAGGACAATCATTCTTCTTGTGTCAGGTATATTGAACAGAACTAAGAAGAATGGTCCTAGATGTAGAAATTTCACCTGTAGAACAAACTGATATATGCAATTTCCTAAAGCATAATACTTGTTCTACTTCTACAAAACATTAAGTGGAAGCATAATAGAATTCATGAGCAACATCAAGTAGAAACATGCATAACTGATCAAGAGAAATAATCACACATAACACAAGATATATCCAGGGGAAAGCACCAGCATAAAACCCCAACCATGTATTATCAATCAAGTGGAAATCCTCTTCACAATACAAAAAGAATTAGCTCTCAAGCTATTCAGTTCTCAATGAACTATGAAGATATGAAGATATGTCTCATGAACCACCCAACCCTGTTTATATAGGCTTTCCCTATGGTCCTTACGTAGTTTTCTTAGGAAATAATAGCAAAAGCATATGCTATTAATTCCAACATACCAAAAACAACCAATGGTCCAACTACGTATTCCTTGAGAACACTAGTTCCTCAACCATGCAAAAACTACTTACTAGAAATAGTTAAGCATGTGATAGTACACTGTCCCACATCTAATCTCAACTAGGTATCTAACAGAACTAACATGCAACAGTTATCCATGAGTGAATCCTCAGTTATCTAAAATAATAGTTATCACATGCATGCAAGCATTAACAAGCTATATTTTATTATTTTAACAACTTGTTAAAATAATCTAACTGGACTTGACTAGTTAGAACTAAGTCAACTCATTCTCTCATTATAGAATTGAACCTTATCTCCTTTAATCAAGGGATAAATTCGTAAATCAAGGGAGAAAATAAGTGCATGATCTCACAAAGACTTCAAGTTTAATTTTTCATAATTAATTAACTCATGGAGATTAATTAGTTAATATTTTAAACTGCTGTTAAGACCAAAATTAATTTTACTTCCTATAGATAGACTAGGGATTTCTATAAATAGGAAGGGACCCAGAAATTCTATTTTTAGAACTTTCTATTTTTAGCATTTTCACCTCTCACCCAATGTGGCTAATGACCTCACTGGCCAAACGGCTATTTTTAGACATGCTATTTTTAGTAGGTCTATTTTTAGCACATTCTAACTTTAACATTTCTTGTTGCACATTTTTCAACACTCCCTCTCAATAAGAAAGGATTTCTCTTGAACCCGATCCTGTAACTCTAGAGTGTTCTACATGTAACACATCTACCCAGTCCACTTGCTCCAACAACACTTGGAACAAAAACACTCCCAACTGACCACTCTGTTGGGCTAGGAACATACTCTGATTCTGAAGCTCTACCTGCTGCTGGCAAGTGCTCCCTCTCTGACATCTACGCTACTGCAACATCTCCATGCATCTTGCACCATTGCACACCTCTCTGTGCCACCTAGCACTATGCAAAACACTTGTGCCACGCGCATTGCTGTAGCCAACTAGCTATGCGTTGTCCTGGGATTCCCTGCATTGCCGCTCTCGCTTCCGCTCCATCCGCATCTGTCTCTACCCAATCAGTGAGTTCCTGCTACTCCACATCGGGGCTCCTGTAGCAAGGTCTCATCCAAGAGGTTGGGTACCTCAAGGATCTTGCCCCTCCTCCTTGGGACGATCACTCTGTTAGCACTTGAAATTTCACCTAGGCTGAGATAGACAAATCTTAAGGCTACATCCAACCATTCAGCCTCGTAGCTAGCCCTACGAGGCAGAGAAGGCTCTCTCCGGTCAAACTCGGTGGATTTTTCAATAGGATGAGTTGACCAATTAGAAACAATGATATTAGGCTAGTAAACTGATAAGGAGGGTTGATTTAAAGTTTTTGGGTTTTTTGGTGGCAATTGGAGAGAGTGCAATTCAGGGTGCGGGGATTGAGCTCAGGTTTTGCAGGTGGGTCTTTGGGGCAAGGTAGGAGTTCGTGCTGATGCCTTTAGCTGAGATGAATGATCAAGGAAGAAAAAGAGAAGCTAAAGAGGGCAAACAATGACTTTGAATCCTCTCTAGACAGTGGAAAACATAAACATTAAACAAATTTGAAAGTTGAGCATGGCAAGCATGAA